>SDVV010015190.1:0-14595 GCA_016164225.1 Gammarus roeselii
ATCTTTGTGTGACGCTGACTGAGTCAACTGATCATAAATCAACCTTTGTGTGACGCTGACGGAGTCAACTGATCAGAAATCAATCTTCGTGTGACGCTGACTGAGTCGACTGATCATAGATCAATCTTTGTGTGACGTTGACTGGGCCAACTGATCATAGATCAATCTTTGTGTGATGCCTACTGAGCCAACTGATCATAAATCAATCTTCGTGTGACGATGACGGAGCTAACTGATCATAGATCAATCTTTGTGTGACGCTGACTGAGCCAAACGATCATAGATCAATCTTTGTGTGAGGATAACAGACCCAACTGATCATAGATCAATCTTTGTGTGACGCTAACTGAGCCAACTGATCATAGATTGTTCCTTCCTTGTGTGACGCTGACTGAGCCTACTGATCATAGATCAATCTTTGTGCGACGCTGACTGAGCCAACTGATCATAGATCAATTTTTGTACGATGCTGACTGGGCCAACTGATCATAGATCAATCTTTGTATCACGATGACTGAGCCAACTGAGCCTAGATCAATATTTGAGTGACGATGACTAAGTCAACTGATCATAGATCAATATTTGTGTAACGCTGACTGAGCCAACTGATCATAGATCAATCTTTGTGTGACGCTGACTGAGCCAAATGATCAAAGATCAACCTTTTTGTGACGCTGACGGAGCCAACTGATCATAGATAAATATTTTTGTGACAATGACTGAACCAACTGCTCATAGATCAATCTTTGTGTAACGCTGACCAAGCCAACTGATCATAGATCAATCTTTGTGTGACGTTGACTGAGCCAACTGCTCATAGATCAATCTTTGTGTTACGATGACTGAGCTAACTGAGCATAGATCAATCTTTGTGTGACGCTGACTGAGCCAACTGATCATAGATCAATCTTTGTTTGACGATGACTGTGTCAACTGATCATAGATCAATCTTTGTGTGACGCTGACTGAGCCAATTGATCATAGATGAATCTTTGTTTGACGCTGACTGAGCCAACTGATCATAGAACAATCTTTGTGTGACGATGACTGAGCCAACTGATCATAGATCAATCTTTGTGTGACGCTGACTGAGCCAACTGATCATAGATCAACCTTTGAGTGACGATGACTGTGCCAATCCATCATAGATCAATTTTTGTTTGACGCTGACTGAGCCAACTGATCATAGATCAACATTTGGAACGATGACTGAGCCAACTGATCATATATCAATCTTTGTGTGACGATGACTGAGCCAACTGATCAAAGATCAATCTTTGTGCGACGCTGACTGAGCCAACTGATCATAGATCAATCAATCTTTGTGGGACGCTGACTTAGTCAACTGATCATAAATCAATCTTCGTGTGACGATGACTGTGTCTACTGATCGTAGACCAATCTTTGTGGGACGCTGACTGATCCAATTGATCATGGATAAATCTGTGTGTGACGCTGACTGAGCCAACTGATCATAGATCAATCTTTGTGTGACGTTGACTGAGCCAATTGATCATAGATACATCTTTGTGTTACGCTGACTGAGCCAACTGATCATAGATCAATCTTTGTGCGACGCTGACTGAGCCAACTGATCATAGATCAAACTTTGTGTTACGCTGACCTAGCCAACTGATCATAAATCAATCTTTGAGTGACGCTGACTAAGTCAACCGATCATGGATCAATCTTTGTGTGACGTTGACTGAGCCAACTGCTCGGAGATCAATCTTTGTGTGACGCTGACTGGGTCAACTGATCATAAATCAATCTTTGTGTGACGTTGACTGAACCAACTGATCATAGATACATCTTTTTGTTACTCTGGCTGAGCCAACTGATCATAGATCAATCTTTGTGCGACGCTGAACTAGCCAACTGATCATAGATCAAACTTTGTGTGACGATGACCTAACCAACTGATCAGAAATCAATCTTTGAGTGATGCTGACTAAGCCAACTGATCATAGATCAATCTTTGTGTGACTCTCACTGAGCCAACTGATCATAGATCAATCTTTGTGTGACGATGACTGAGTCAACTGATCATAGATCAATCTTTGTGTGACGCTGACTGAGCCAACTGATCATAGATCAACCTATGAGTGACGATGACTGTGCCAATCCATCATAGATCAATTTTTGTTTGACGCTGACTGAGCCAACTGATAGACCAACCTTTGGAACGATGACTGAGCCAACTGATCATATATCAATCTTTGTGTGACGATGACTGAGCCAACTGATCAATGATCAATCTTTGTGCGACGCTGTCGGAGCCAACTGATCATAGATCAATCTTTGTGGGACGCTGACTGAGTCAACCGATCATAGATCAATCTTTGTGTGACGTTGACTGAGCCAACTGATCAGAGATTTATCTTTGTGTGACGCTGACTGAGTCAACTGATCATAAATCAATCTTTGTGTGACGCTGACTGAGTCAACTGATCAGAAATCAATCTTCGTGTGACGCTGACTGAGTCAACTGATCAGAGATCAATCTTTGTGTGACGTTGACTGGGCCAACTGATCATAGATCAATCTTTGTGTGATGCCTACTGAGCCAACTGATCATAAATCAATCTTCGTGTGACGATGACTGAGCCAACTGATCATAGATCAATCTTTGTGTGACGCTGACTGAGCCAACTGTTCATAGATCAGTATTTGAGTGACGATGACTGTGTCAACTGATCATAGATCAATATTTGTGTAACGCTGACTGAGCCAACTGATCACAGATCACTCTTTGTGTGACGCTGACTGAGCCAACTAATAATTGATCAATCTTTGTATGACGCTGCCAGAGTTAACTGATCATAGATCAATCTTTGTGTGAAGCTGACTGAGCCAACCGATCATAGATCAATCTTTGTGTGACGATTACTGTGTCAACTGATCATAGATCAATCTTTGTTTGACACTGACTGAGCCAATTGATCATAAATGAATCTTTGTGTGACGCTAACTGAGCCAACTGATCATAGATCAAGCTTTGTGTGACGCTGACTGAGACAACTGATCATAGATCAATCTTTGTGGGACGATGACTGAGCCAACTGATCATAGATCAATCGTTGTGTGACCCTGATTGAGCCAACTGATCATAGATCTACCTTTGAGTGACGATGACTGTGCCAATCCATCCTAAATCAATTTTTGTTGACCCTGACTGAGCCAACTGATCTCAGATCAACCTTTTGAACGATGACTGAGCCAACTGATCATATATCGATCTTTGTGCGACGCTGACTGAGCCAACTGATCATGGATCAAACTTTGTGTGTCGCTGACATAGCCAACTGATCATAAATCAATCTTTGAGTGACGCTGACTGAGCAAACCGATCACAGATCAATCTTTGTGTGACGTTGACTGAGCCAACTGATCGGAGATCAATCTTTGTGTGTCGCTGACTGAGTCAACTGATCATAAATCAATCTTTGTGTGACGCTGACTGTGTCAACTGATCATAGATCAATCTTTGTGTGACGTTGACTGAGCCAACTGATCATAGATAAATCTTTGTGTGACGCTGACTGAGCCAACTGATCATAGATCAATCTTTGTGCGACGCTGACTGAGCCAACTGATCATAGATCAATCTTTGTGTTACGCTGACTGAGCCAACTGATCATAGATCAATCTTTGTGTGACGCTGACTGAGCCAACTGATCATAGATCAATCTTTGTGTGACGATGACAGAGTCAACTGATCATAGATCAATCTTTGTGTGACGCTGACTGAGCCAACTGATCATAGATCAATCTTTGTGTGCCGATGACTGTGTCAACTGATCATAGATCAATCTTTGTATGACACTGACTGAGCCAACTGATCATAGATCAATCTTTGTGTGACGCTGACTGAGCCAACTGATCATAGATCAATCTTTGTGTGACGATGCTGACTGTGAAGATGACTGAGCCAACTGATCATAGATCAATCTTTGTGGGACGATGACTGAGCCAACTGATCATAGATCAATCTTTGTGTGACGCTGAATGAGCCAATTGATCATAGTTGAATTGGTGTGTGACGCTGACTAAGGCAACTGGTCATAAATCAATTTTTGAGTGACGATGACTGTGACAATCCATCCTAAATCAATTTTTGTTGACCCTGACTGAGCCAACTGATCTCAGATCAACCTTTTGAACGATGACTGAGCCAACTGATCATATATCGATCTTTGTGTGACGATGACTGAGCCCACTGATCATAAATCAATTTTGTGTGACTCTGACTGAGCCAATTGATCATAGAACAATTTTTGTTTGACGATGACTGAGTCAACTGATCGTAGATCAATTTTTGTGTGACGCTGACAGAGCCAACTGATCCTAGATCAATCTCTGTGTGACGCTGACAGAGTCAACTGATCATAGATTAATCTTTGTGTGACGATAACAGACCCAACTGATCATAGATCAATCTTCGTGTGACGATAACTGAACCAACTGAGCATAGATCAATCCTTGTGTGACGCTGACTGAGCCAACTGATTATAGATCAATCTTTGCACGATGCTAACTGAGTCAACTGATCAAAGATCAATCTTTGTGTTACGCTGACTGGGCCAACTGATCGTAGATCAATATATGGGTGACGATGACTGATTCAACTGATCATAGATCAATATTTGTGTAATGCTGACTGAGCCAACTGCTCATAGATCAATCTTTGTGTGAGCCTGACTAAGCCAACTGATCCAACTGATCTTAGATCAACCTTTGTGTGACGTTGACTGTGCCAACTGATCATAGATCAATGTTTGTGTGACGATGGCGGAGCCAACTGATCACAGATCAATCTTTGTGTGACGCTGACTGCGCCAACTAATAATTGATCAATCTTTGTGTGACGCTGCCTGAGCCAACTGATCATAGATCAATCCTTGTGTGACGCTGACTGAGCCAACCGATCATAGATCAATCTTTGTGTGACGATTACTGTGTCAACTGATCATAGATCAATCTTTGTTTGACACTGACTGAGCCAATTGATCATAGATGAATCTTTGTGTGACGCTGACTGAGCCAACTGATCATAGATCAATCTTTGTGTGACGCTGACTGAGACAACTGATCATAGATTAATCTTTGTGGGGCGATGGCTGAGCCAACTGATCATAGATCAATCGTTGTGTGACCCTGATTGAGCCAACTGATCATAGATCTACCTTTGAGTGACGATGACTGTGCCAACCCATCCTAAATCAATTTTTGTTGACGCTGACTGAGCCAACTGATCTTAGATCAACCTTTTGAACGATGACTGAGCCAACTGATCATATATAAATCTTTGTGCGACGCTGACTGAGCCAACTGATCATAGATCAAACTTTGTGTGACGCTGACCTAGCCAACTGATCATAAATGAATCTTTGAGTGACGCTGACTGAGTCAACCGATCACAGATCAATCTTTGTGTGACGTTGACTGAGCCAACATATCGGAGATCAATCTTTGTGTGTCGCTGACTGAGTCAACTGATCATAAATCAATCTTTGTGTGACGATGACTGTGTCAACTGATCATAGACCAATCCTTGTGTGACCCTGACTGATCCAATTGATCATAGATAAATCTGTGTGTGAAGCTGACTGAGCCAACTGATCATAGATCAATCTTTGTGTGACGTTGACTGAGCCAACTGATCATAGATACATCTTTTTGTTACGCTGACTGAGCCAACTGATCATAGATCAATCTTTGTGCGACGCTGGCTGAGCCAACAGATCATAGATCAAACTTTGTGTGACGATGACCTAGCCAACTGATCATAAATCAATCTTTGAGTGACGCTGACTAAGCCAACTGATCATAGATCAATCTTTGTGTGACGATGACTGTGTCAACTGATCATAGAGCAATCTTTGTGTGACGCTGACTGAGCCAACTGATCATAGATCAATCTTTGTGTGACACTGTCTGAGCCAACTGACCATAGATCAATTTTTGTGTGACGATGACTGAGTCAACTGATCATATATCAATCTTTGTCTGACGATGACTGTGTCAACTTATCATAGATCAATCTTTGTGTGACGCTGACTGAGCCGATTGATCATAGTTGAATTGTCGTGTGACGCTGACTAAGCCAACTGGTCAGAAATCAATCTTTGTGTGACGATGACTGAGCCAACAGATCATAGATGAATCTTTTTGTTCGATGACTGAGCCAACTGATCATGGATCGCTCTTTGTGTGACGATGACTGAGCCCACTGATCATAGATCAATTTTGTGTGACGCTTACAGAGCTAATTGATCATAGAACAATCTTTGTGTGACGATGACTGAGTCAACTGATCAAAGATCAATTTTTGTGTGACGCTGACAGCGCCAACTGATCATAGATCAATCTCTGTGTGACGCTAACAGAGTCAACTGATCATTGATCAATGTTTGTGTGATGATAACAGACCCAACTGATCACAGATCAATCTTCGTGTGACGCTAACTGAGCCAACTGATCATAGATTAATCCTTGTGTGACGCTGACTGAGCCAACTGATCATAAATCAATCTATGCACGATGCTAACTGAGCCAACTGTTCATAGATCAATCTTTGAGTTACGCTGACTGAGCCAACTGATCATAGATCAATTTTTGGGTGACGATGACTGAGTCAACTGATCATAGATCATTATTTGTGTAACGCTGACTGAGCCAACCGATCATAGATCAATCTTTGTGTGACGCTGACTGATCCAACTGATCATAGATCAATCTTTGTGTGACGCTGGCTGAGCCCACTGATCATAGATAAATCTTTTTTTGACGATGACTGAGCCAACTGCTCATAGATCAATCTTTGTGTGACCCTTGTTATGGGACACAAAACCAACTGATCGCCTAATCGGCTTATGACGTAATTACTGTTTTGCATTGTGATCATTTCACCTTCTGATATCACAAACTTAGGTCTCAATTGGCCGATTGTAACAATCTGCTCACTCAACTCATTGTCACTAACAACTGAGACATCATCTTCTCCCGAACTAATTGCAGTTTTATCACCAACTGTTCCAAAAAAATTTGACACATCTAGCCTATGTGGTACATGTATATGTGTGTCGATGATATTGATCTCAACTGTATCTATTTCATCAGCCTTGTTTCTAATCTTTTTCTTCTGTCCACAATCCATCGTGATTCCATTCAATGCCAGGAAGTTGGCTCCCAAAATAAAGCAACATGGAATTGATTCTTCTTCTACCACGGCAAATGGAATCTCATTCATCGGCCTTCCAAACAATTCCAATTTCAGATCGATATAACCAACCACATTTGTCTTTTTCTTCCCTACTATAGTCAGTTTATTCTTACACTTATTCAATAGTAATGTATTATCTGAATGCAACAGCATGTTATAGGCAGCTTCTCCAACTACACTTACTTGAGCTCCCGTGCTCCCGTATCCACTAAACAACAGAAAGTATGTACACCATGTTTCACAATGCTACCAGAGGCAGGAATACTCCCATGTTTACAGTTGGCTTCGAGTTCCATTAAACTAGCACCAAAAGAACATCCGCTTGAATTATCATTCCTCATATTGCTCTCATCTTCCTTAACACTACTCTCCCAGCTATCACTGTGCACATTTGTTGTATTTGCATGTTCTATACACACATTCAACATTTTATTTTCGATAGTAGTTGGAATATCTTTTTTTTTTTTGATAAATGGGATTATAGTGCACCATTGATATACATTGAAGGTGCACCACAACTTCTTTATTGGTGTCACCCGTGGTATTGAAAACCACTGGATTCTTCATTCCTCCATGGTGCACATTAATTTGCAAGTCATACAATGCACAAGCAGCAAGCAAAACCTCCGAACAAACTTGATGTCCCGCGTTCAGCATAAGCTTAAGCAGATTCCCGCCTTGCCTACCGTTTAATTTGTATCGGGCTGGGTTTTGTATCAATTCTGAAATTATAGTTTTCCTCAACTCTAAGTGATCTTTGGGATATTCTGCCTGTCCTTCTTCCTCCACTTCATATCTCATTGCAACAAGAAGGGCCTCAAACATCGAATCTCCACCACCGTCCACCTTTTGTATTAGTTGATATCCCTTGGGTAACTGTCTGTAATCACTCACCAACTCTCCAGGAACCATGGCAGTTGATTCCAATCGGGACAAAAAATCGACTGCCTAATTATCCTTACCTGGTCTGTACTTAATATCGAAGTCATATTCTGACAACTCCTCAAGGGTTCGTCTGATTCTGAAGTTGTGAGGAGACATGTTATGCAGATAGATGAGTGGTTTGTGGTCTGTGAACAAGAAAAATGGTATGCCGTATATAAACGACCTCAATGTATAGACACCCAATCTGATTGCTGTCAACTCCCTCAATTGTGGAATAGCTCACTTGTGCAGGTGAGAACGTCATGGATGCATATGATATTGTGCGATATGATCCTCTCTGTAACTGTACCAGGCAAGCTCCAGCACCAGTAGCAGAAGCATCAACAAATAATTCAAGTCTTGGTAAGGTAGCTTAACCTCCTTAGCTATTTCTTCCTTAAATCTTTCAAATGCCTGTGCTTGCTCACCTGTCCATTTTATCACTCTTCGTTTAGGTCCACCTGTAATTTCCGAGAGAGGCTTTGCGATTACAGAACAATTATGAATGAATTTTCTTTGGAAGTTTACTAAGCCGCCTAAAAATTGTCGTAATTGAGTCACCGTTTTGGGTTAGGGGAAATCCATGACTTTCTGGATAAATTCGGGACATTTGGTTATTCCCTCCCCATCAATGATGTGTCCCAAAAATGTGACTGTGCTCTGGAAAAATTCCCATTTCTTCACTTTGATTTTCAAGTCATTCCCATATAATGTGGTCAATACTTTGGACACCAACTCCAAGTGCTCATCAAATGACTCTGACATAATTAGATATCATCTATATACACTATGATGTTATTAGACAAATATGGAGACAAAACCTGCTGCATTTATTTTTGGAAAGTCATTCCACTGTTCTTCAGTCCAAAGCTTAACGGCCGAAATTGAAAATGATCCCTAGTGGTAATAAAAGCCGTGATAGGGCGACTTTCCTCATCAAGGGGCACCTGGTAATATCCTCTAACAAGGTCCAACTTTGTGAAAAATTTGATGTTGTGGGCTTTATAAATGCTGTGATTGAGGTTTGGCATAGGGTGGTTCTGCGTCAAAGTGACCTGGTTGACCTTACGGTAATCGATGCATAGACGAAGAGTATTGTCAGATTTACGCACAGGCACAACGGGTGAAGACCACTGTGAGTTGCTGTATTCTAAGATATCATTTGCCATAAGTTCTTGACACTGTTTTTCGATTTCTAGGTTAATTGGTTCAGCAAAGGACCTTGCTTTTTGCCATATAGGAGTGTTGTTAGTGAGTTCTATGTGATGTGGGGTTACTTTAGCCTTGCCAATGTCAGCATCACTCTTACTAAGAGCTCCATTTACATCATGTAACATTTAAAAACTTTTTCTCTCTCTCCCTTAGTAAGGTTATTTTATAATCTGATCTCTTTCTGTATCCGCTCATGAGTCCAACTATCATCAAGTTGTTCTTCCTGACTACCTTCTTCATCATCGAGGGATAAAACGGTGTTGACCCTTCCCAGAGCCTCATCCTTCTTTATAACTCCATGAATTGCAGTCGTCTCAGCCAGTCTAACCTAAACAAATAGTTCTACACACCTCCTGTCCATAATACCATTAACACTTTCGATGGATTTAATTTTGTTTTCTGCTTCAAAGGACAACAAACCAAGATCTACATCAAAATCCTCATCATCTATATCCATATAAATTGGTACTGCGACCGTTTGATTTGGTTTGACAACCACTCTACCACTACTGTAAACCGGAACACCTTCATGAATTATGCTTAAAACTTCACTCTCATCATTAAGATACACATCAATAACTGATCCATCTTCATTACGTTTACTAATTTTCTTCGTATGCATATTGGTAATAATATTATTTTGAACAAGAAAATCAATTCCTAAAACAATGGGATATTTTATGTCACTATCCTCAACTATATCAAAGACAGTAGGCATTATCCTTTCAAAGTATCTAGTCTCCAATTTAACCTGTCCATTTATTTCCAAATGAGCATTTCCAAGTCCCCAAATGCTATTTGGTTTGTCTGAAAATTTCGCTACTCGAGTCTTTAACCACTCTGATTTTGCTATCAAAGATTTCGTTGCTCCTGTATCAAGGAGATCTTTAGCCATAGCCACATGAACCTTCAAGTTTATAGTTATTGGTCGTATAGGCATCAAGCAACTCATGTTAATCTCCATTAAATTACCATCACAGGCTGCGTCCATATTGTCATGTTTATCATCCTTCTGCTCATTAATTCTACTTTCATTAACTTGTTTCTTCATTTCTTGGAGCATTATATTTCTGTATTTTTTCACTTCTTTTCTAGTGTAATTACTTGGATGCGAGGTGCTTCTTGCAATCTCCGGCTTGCCCCCGCTCCAGCCAGAGCCTACTAGTTTGACATTTTCCCAGATTTGAAGTCCCAGTTTTGCTGGCTAACCTGAAAATTATTATTATATCCTCCAAAGCTGGCATTTCTTTGCTGGTATCCATTTACTTGTTCTTCTTTTCTACCCCTCATACGCGAATTTCGATAATAGTTGTTCTGACTTCGGTTCTGCTGACTATTGTTGTTCCCATTCACGGTTTGTCCATCTTTAAACCCATATGAATTGAACCGCTTTTGTGTTGGTGAAACTGATCGATGTTGCACATATATATGATTATTTGCTGTCCAATTCTTCCCTTCATTAGTAATGGGTCTATTGAGGTTACTTGAGAACTGTCTGTTTTTAAAATGTTGTGGGCAATCTTTAACAAAAGGATTTTGTGCACCGCAGAGAAAACATGCCTGCAATCGTGTTCTGCATGTTGTTGCATCATGACCAAACCTGTTACAAATTTTGCGCAACGAACTCCCTTGAAACTTTCCCATGACTAGTGGCTTCTGTTGTACCCTACTCCATGTACACTATTCATAGTCTTATTTACAACATTAAAGCATTTACCATGCGAGTTTCCCTGTCTGTAGTCTCTTCTTGACTGGTGTACCCTTGTATAATTATGTAGCTCAGGTGATGTTTTCCGTGAGTAAAATGTCCTATTTCTAATCTGTTAAGCTCGAGTTTTAACTTTCATGGACTCCGCTTGAGGTGGCTTTACTTTATTAAAATTTATGATCACCTCCTCAATTTCTCCATCAGACCTCTGTTCCTGGCTGTCAACTCTGGCTGTCATCCACATCCGTAAGCCTGGCACATTTTTGCAACATGCTCCATTTTATCATTTTATCTTCGAGTTTATAGCTCATGATCAAGGAATTTATGTCACCCTTAAATGATTTAGGAACAGAGCTCCGAAACTTGTTCATTAGAGTCTTGCTCTCTTGAACTCTGTGAGTTGGGAATGCTGTCTTGAAAAGTACCTCCAGCCTTGTACTGAACGAAAACAGGCTCTCGTTTGCTTTGATCTGAGCATGTTCGAACTTCTTCTTAGCTTTGCTTTTCCTAATTTCTTTGTTATTGTTGTACCATTTGATCAACTTCTTTTTCATGTCCTCATACTCATCATTGAAATCTCTCAATGACTTGAATTCCTCTAGTATTTTTCCACTCAATTGTCGTTCTAACTCACCAATCCATAAGTACTTCCTGCCTCTAAAGTTGACACTGCAGTAGTCCTCAAATCTCTCCAAGTAGCTTTCAAAATCTTTACCAACATCTTCTTTAAAAGGTTCTTGCTTTGGAATAATTCTGTTGTCTAAGGACTTGAGTAACTTACTAAGAGCCTCATCATCTTTATGTTCTTTCTTCATTGACTTTTTCTCCTGTTTCTTCATACTCTTGGGAGGATTGCTCTTGATTAGTTTTTTTTTCGAATTATCTGATAAGTCTGAGGTAGATGTCTCACTCCCTCCATCGGGGGAATCATCCAACAAGCTGGGGCCACTACTAGAACTGGAGCTAGTTGTGCTTTCCCATCTTCCTGCTTTGTTGTGTCCCATCTGAGGCTTCTGCACATTCTTTGTTATGTCTCCCGTGGTCTTATCAGTCACTTTGATAGTTATAATTTCTACTTTTGTTTTGTCTTCTTGCTCTCCCTCTTCAGCAAGGAACTGACTCATCTCCAGCTTGATCCCTTGCAGTATCCCAAGTGCTTCTTCAGACATTCCTCTATTCCCACGTTCGCGCAACTGCTTCAGAAATGTGCTGAAATAGCTCCAATTGTTTACCAAAGCATTTTCTTCCTCCATTTAAGGCATCTTTGAAGCCAGGCAAAGTTCCTCATTAATCATCTCTATCTTTGATAATTTGTTGCTAAATTGTTCTGCATGGCGAACACTCTCGACTGATATTCTTCTGTCAGGCTGTTCCTTAGACTTACTCTCAGAATCTGAGCTGTCATCAATCATCTCTTTTAAACTTGAGCACGAGCCGGCCTTCAGCATTGGAAACTTTTCCTCCAACTTATTTTATTAAGGTTACGATCTCTAGCAGTCACGGCACCAGAAAAACACATGTTACGGGACACAAAACCAGCTGATCGCCTAATCGGCTCGTTTGTATAGCGGAAATCTACCTGTCCATTGAGCGTGCGAGACCACCGTATCCCATCTCAGTGTAACACCTTTATTGTAGGTCACTGGTAATCGATAGACCAGTTATCTTTCTAAAATCACACCTCATATTTGGCGAATTATGTATTTATAGCCATCGATAAGATTGACCCCTGAGGTCCACGGATTGACGGCGACCTATCAACAATACGAGCGTGAACGAGAACACTTCTTAAATTAGACAAACACGCACATACCATGAGTCCGTCGACGGCCGTACCTAGACCGGAAACACGAGCAACTACCTCAGTATGCGAGTTACCTTCCACCAGCTCACGCGAGCAGTGATCTTAAAATGGACCCTCGCAAATGATACGGATAATAGCACCCCGCCGACAAACATCCGGAAGCCTTCCACATATGCGAGAACTGCCGTATGTCTATTTTAAAATTCCCGCGGTTCGATGCTAACGGATTTGAGTGCCCTCCACTCACAGAACTCCACGTGTCCACCGCCAATCCCAGTCCAAGCAACTGTTGGTACTATGAATGAGGAGAGCAATTGACTATACTAAGGTCCAGCCACCACTCTTGGATAGGAATGAAAAGTAGCTACAACTTTGACCCTTATACTTCACCACCAGACATGCTACAACAATAAGGACACCTCGGGACTGCAGATGAGTACCTGCCTAACCAATACAATACCTCTCGGTTATTCAGTACGTAACTTAGTGGTTCATTTCCCGTTATAGCCCAGTGCCAAAGTATTCATGATTATTAAACCCACTTTGGACACCTCTACAAACAATGATGATACCATCGTAGGGCCAGATGAAGACTTCAAGACGTATCCTTTTTGGGATGAAATAGTGTGGGTTTATGCTGCCCGTTTCTTTAAATTCAGGTTCCACAGCAAAAGGCTTCCCCTAAGGTTTTGGCGTGATGAGAACCGTTGTTACTACCTTGAGGATAAGGTAAGGTGCTCCCTTGCTGGAATAGACCTATGTGGTCATTCAGGAGTTCATTGGTTAATTGTCGATAATTTGTCTTGCATCATTTAGGAAAACTCGCAGTTATGATGAGGCCCCCACACTCCTGGGTTGAAACTTCTAATCCTCGTTTCTGAAGGCCAAGCTGAGAAAGGAGGGCCAGCACTTTAAATGCTTCTTGCTTGAGAAAAAAAACTTACATCCTTAGTCAACATACAAAGTTTACAACTAGGTGATATGGCTAACACTGGAACCCTACTTCTTCATAGGATGTTTCGGCAACGGCCAAATGTTAGGGCCAAACAATTCAAACAACGATCGCAGCACAACCGATAATAGAATGGACGGAGTGTTCCAGAATCAAAACCGCCCGCATTGATGGCAATTTAGGAGACGATATAAATCAACGATCACACATATACCTTCCACACTACACCTGACTTCTTACCCACAAGACTCGATGAGTGCTCTGAGTGCTTCTCTCACCTCGTGTCCTTGATCACAGACGGTCAAGTTCAGGCGCAATCCCGAGGCGTAGTACGGCGACAGCCAGGCGAGGAAAACCTGATAACAACCCTTCAGGGTCACTAACCAGCAATCTCCGCGCTCAAGCGACAGCCATGGAACAAGTCTCAAATCTCGTATGGCACTCGGCACAACATCGTCTGAAACAAAAGGCTTGCGATTAGGGAAACAATGATGAACGGGGGCTTACCAACTCCCGTCTCACCCTGACTGAGCCAACTGATCATAGATCAATCTTTGTGTGACGTTCACTGAGACAACTGATCATAGATCAATGTTTGTGTGACGATGACGGAGCTAACTGATCATAGATCAATCTTTGTGTGCGCTGACTGAGCCAACCGATCATAGATCAATCTTTGTGTGACGATGACTGTGTCAACTGATCATAGATCAATCTTTGTTTGACGCTGACTGAGCCAATTGATCATAGATGAATCTTTGTGTGACGCT
>SDVV010015191.1:0-14594 GCA_016164225.1 Gammarus roeselii
TGGGTCACCTTGTCTCAACCAACCTCGATGCATATAATAAAAATAACCACTGCAAAATTTATCACCATGAAAAAAGGGCAGAGAAATATAATAGAGCCCAAGCAAAAAGAAGTAATAAAATACAAAAATAAAGTGTCAATGATCTGTAAAACGAATAATCATCCATCCACCCCAAATCGCTGCGAGCGGGGAGCAGAGGTTCCAGGATTCAGAGGGGCCTCTATAGGGTCCCACAGTTTCTCAAAAGGCTCCCAAAGGGTCTCAAGGGTGTCCCAAAGGGCCCCAGAAAGATCCAAGTGGACCACCTCAAATCCACATGGTCTCCCAAGTCCCCCGGGTTCCCGAAACCCCGGGTCCCCAAGTCCCGCGGATCCCACGAGTACCTCCTCTCCCTGGGTCACCTTGTCTCAACCAACCTAGATGCATATAATAAAGATAACCAATGAAAAATTTATCACCATGAAAAAAAGGGCAGAGAAAAATAATAGAGCCCAAGCAAGAAAAAATACTAAAATACTAAAATAAAGTGTTAATGATCTATAAAATGAATAATCATCCATCCACCCCAAGCAGACACGGAGTAGGTTTAACGTAGAGGAGTAGTAGCAGCCCCCTCTCTTCTCCACTGGAGCTCCAACGTGCAGTCACTTAATGCTCCCCCATAGTAGTAGTAGTAGTAGCTTCCGTTTTCCACCGGAGTCCCAAAGCAAAATTAATGCAAACTTCGCGTTGGGACTCCGGTGTTGCCTTTTTCTAGGGGCAGGGTGATCAAAGTGCATAGTTTTCAGCTGGGTGAGAACACTCAGACTGTCTGAAAATATAACACTTATGGGGAGGCGGTAGCTTTTTGTAATGGAGATGGCCAGTTCGAGTGCGTGTAGCTCTGCAGAGAATATAGAGGCGTCTTGGGGTAGGGTGGCCGAACGCGAGATCCCCCCGCCTATGGCGGCAGCTCCCACTCAGTTCGATGTTTTGGAGCCGTCCGTGTACATATGGCGATGCTCAGAGTTCTGTTCATCGAGTTGTCGTGAGAATTCTCGGCGGTACGTGTTGATTGGGGTTGTTACATTGGGGTATGTCTGCAAATTTAGGTTGACCAGTGGTGTGCTGATCATCCAATTTGGTGTGTTGATTTGAAGTATTCGATAGGAGAAGGAAGTTTTGATTGCTTTGCTTCTGATGTTCAGCGAGGTCAGTAAGTTGTCCACGCGTAGAGAAAAGGGTGGGCATATGTTCTTCTCAGCCGCAAAGAGGCGTTTATCAAGAATGTTGGTGACGTCACCGAGTGCTGGGCTATTGATGTAGCTCCTTGTCTTGAAATAGTACCGTTGTGAGAGTTTGTCTCTCCGGAGCGGAAGAGGGAGCTCGTTAACAAGCACGTTCAGAGATTCGATGGGTGTGGAACGGAACGCACCGGTTGTGATACGCAGGGCGTTACTTACTATGATGGAGAGAGGTTTAAGGGTGGTTTTGGCTGCTGAATCGTAAATAATTGCTCCCTAGACAATTTGCGAGTGTTTTAATGTTCTGAATAACGTCATGCCGGTGTCCATATCGGCTCCAAAGTTTCAAGGATGTTACAGAGAGGACAAATCCGGTTGTTTTTTGCAGCGAGTGTCCAGGGCTGCAATATGAGGTGGTCATGTGAGTTCAGGGTCCCACACAAGCACGAGAAATTTTATTGATGCCTCGTATACTAGATTAGATGAGAGTGTCAAGGCTTTCTAGTGCCCTGGAGTCAATGTCCTTCTGGCACCGAACGTCAAACCAGCAGCCAGCGCTGCATCAAGTCATCGACAAATCATTCTCAGTCTCCGTAATTATTTCGACTCATGGCATGCTTAGGTCATTACCGTTTATAGGGTTATAGAGAGAGGTCACAAATGTGTCCTACTCAAACGGTGGTCGTCCGGGATGGAGGAGTTTTTTGGTAAGTAAGATTAAGTATGATCAGTTCACAACAGGTCAGATTTCAGTTAGGAGGCCGGTTTCTTGGAGGTGGTTGAGAAGTGGTTCCGCACTGAATTATCTCTCAGGGAACTCAGTAAGCACTAGGTGGAGTATATTAGGGAGGTCCAGGAACCGGTTCCTGGGGAAGTATGCGCGCCGACATTCCGTCCATGTGGGGCATTCTGCCAATACATGGGCTATTGTAAGGAAGTGGCGACGCCTCCATTAGGTGTCTGTGCGTTACTGTGCTATGTCCTATTCTCAATCGGCATAGAGTTACCTCAGTCCGTCGAGATCGGTTGCTTGAAGAGACCCAGGGTATGGGTGTGTCTTTAATAGTATGCAATTTATTTCTCATAAGAAAATCAGACCATTCCTTGTTCCACTTATTTCGCACAGCTCTTTTAATCGCTGGGTAAAAGTCTGTATATGGGAGTGGACGCTGTTCTGCTGGGTCAGGCGCCCGCTCATTTCCCCCCACCCGACAGTGGCCCGGAACCAAGCACAAATAAAAGTTCTTGTTTCTGGAGGACAATCGCTCAAGCTAGGGCAAGATTGCCGAAACAACAGGGTGGATCTCCAGGGTTTGAAGCGCACTGAGTGAATCACTAAAGATTGAGGTATTGGCATCTGGAAGAGTATCAGCCACCAAGAGGGCATCGGCAATGGCCGTGAGTTCAGTAGTGAAAACTGACGCTGATGGCGGGAGTTTCTTAGTGACGACACGCCCGAGAAGCACAGCTGCACAACCCACTGCATCATCGTCTTTTGATCCATCAGTGAAGATTTGCAAGCTGTCAGCGTGATGAGGCTCCGCATGGGCTAGAAAAATAGCTCGAAGATTTTGGGGTGTAAAATAGTGCCAGTAAAATAGTGAGGGCAGAGCATATTTTCTGGTAAATGCCAGATGGGAATAGCATCTCGTGGGAGAGGGTCCACCATGATATGTGGTAGTTCAAGCTCAGCAAGTGAGGAGCTCGATGCGTTTTGAGAAGTTCGAGGGAGGAGCAAGATTAGGGTGGCGTTGTCAGATTGTGGTGGGGCGAACAAGAACATGGCAATAAAATCGGAGATCAATTTGTTCTCGTCGTAGGACAAGACTAGGCTTACCAGTTTCGCAAATAGGCGCGAAGGGCGGCATTATGAACTGGTTCCAGCGTCATGAGTGTATTTGATTCTGCGGAGCCATAGATCACGCTCCCATAGTCCAATTTGGACCGGATGATAGCGCGGTAAAAGCGTAATGATGTTATTCTATCTGCACCCCGGGTGAAGTGCAATGCAATCAGACGAATGAAAAATCGCTTTAAGCAGTCTATCTTAAGCTGCTGCACGTGGTATTTCAAGGTTAGCTTCTGGTCGAATATTAGTCCTAGAAAGCAGACTGTAGGTTGGAAAGGGATCATTTCTCCATAAAGTCAGAGGTTTGGTTTCGTGTGTGTGCGAGACCGATGGATATGAAGTGCATGTGTTTTGCTTTTAAATATTTTAAAGCCTCGAGATTCTGTCCAGGCAACCACCTGGGCAATAGCACTTTGTGGTTTACGTTGGAGTTGGGACACAACTGGCGCCAATGTGCATATCATAAAGTCGTCAACCTACTGTAACCCATTCACGGAGGGAGGGATCACCCCCCGTGATCCCATTAATGGCAACCGCAAATGGAGTACACGAAAGGACGCTACTTTGGGGAACAACCTCATCTTGGGTATGTATGTCCGAAAGGCGATTGCCGATTTTGGCCTGGAAGACTCTCCGCCGGAGGAAGTTCCGGATAAAAAATGCTAAGTGACCCCGGAGTCTCATCCGGTGTATTTCTCGGAGGATGCCGTCCCGCCAGGTTGTATCATATGCCTTCTCAAGGTCAAAGAAAACGCCAACAAAGTGATGCTTGCGGTCCAAGGCCCCTTGGATATCAGTCCCAACGCGTACTAATGTTTCCAGCGCTGATAGCATCATTCGAAATCCGAATTGTAATGGGGACCGGAGTGAGTTCGCTTCTAGGTGCCAAGTCAGTCAGTCATTCACAATTTTCTCCAGAACCTCCGCTACACACGAGGTGAGAGCTATAGGGCGGTAGCTGGTCAATTCATCGGTAGGCTTACCAGGTTCTGTGAAAGACAGAACCCCTGTCTCCTTCCACCGATCGGGATAAGAGTGGGTTGACCAGACTGAGTTGTAAATAATACACAAGTAGAAGAGTGCAGAGGGATGTAGGTGCCGGGGCATCTCATGGGAGATTTGATAATCGCCAGGAGCAGAAGGGTTCGATTTGATTTGATTTGAGCCTCATTTCCACCAGAGCCTCAGCGTGAGTCATAATAGGCGCCCCCGTAGGACGCAAGAAGGGTTGGAGGTGTGAATTGCACCAAGGATTTCGCGTACCGTAATAGGTTCATTATAAAGTATAAGAGTTTATAGAGAAGCCTAGATTATTTTGTTCTGCAGTACGCTTTGTGATACGGAAAGCAGGGCTGTACCCAGAATCCGAGCAGACAGAGGAGTAATGTGCTGCAGAGAGTTCAGAGACTTCTTGTGGATCGGTGTGGGTCGTGCCCATCATCCTTAGGGTTGGGAGGGAGGGGGGGGGTGAGAACAGTACTGCCCAGTCATTTTTCGTATGCTGGACCACACTTTAGACATGGGTGTGTTCATATTTATGGACGATACGAAGTTTTGCCACGACTCTTTCCAGGATAGGAAGTATGCATTTCGTGCTTTTGCAGTTTCTCGTCTAGACGTATTTCTATCTGCTACTACTTTGGTGCGCCGGTATCGATTGAATGCACGCTCCTTTTGCCGTTTTGCTATTTTACATCGGTCACCACACCAGGGTGTCCTAATTTTACGTGGAGTTCCCTTGGTTATTGGGATGCTGCGATCTGCAGCGTGAAGGAGGGTACTATTAAAGTTTTCCTCCATATCGTCACAGGATATATCATGAGGTGTCGTTGTATAAGCGGTGAACGATTGCAAGTTGGCTTTACGCATTATGTATCGGCGAGCGGTAGAAGTATCTTCAGGATGGAAAGTAGTGATGGTGATGGGGAAGTGGTCACTCCCGTGGGGATCTTCCAGCACTCGCCACGCAAGGTCTAGGGAGAGGTTTGGGGAGCAGAATGATAAGTCAATAGCCGATAATGAGGCTGTCTGTGTATGGAATTTGATTTGATTTGAGCCTCATTTGGTTATGGAAGTGCGTCGGTTCTCCGGTATTAAGGAGCGCAGTATCAGGAGACAGAAATAATGCTTCGACGTCCTTTTCATGCCCATCAGCTGTGTCTCCCCCTTAGGGGGTGTTCAGCATTAAGGTCACCAACAAGAAGGTAGGGCGCGGGATGTTGACCAATCAGGTTAGTAAGAAGTGCGCATGAAATTAGTTCATTTGAGGAAATATATTGGCTACAAATAGTAACGGGTGTTTGAGGCCCACTCTGTGGGCCTGAGCTTGCAGAGCTGTTTGTAGAGGGATTGAAGTGCATGTGATTGCTTGATTTACTATTGTAGCCAGGCCAGTACCCGGTCGTGCATCGGCAGTAGGCTAGGTGAAGTGGGCTTCATACCCACTGGGAAAAGATGGTTTGTACAGCCCCAGGAGAGTTTCCTGAAGACAAGCTACCAGTGGATTATAGGATTTGGTTATTTTCAATAGTTCAGCATAGTTAGCACGATATCCTCTAATGTTCCATTGAAGGGCGAGGCTGTCAGACATTGTGGTTTAGGTTAGAGAAATTCAAGGTCTAGGCTTGAGTTTGATAAGGTCTAGTTCTATATCGCTTTTGTAGACTATGTCACTCACGGTCTGTCGGCCGCGCTCGACGAGTACCGCTGGAGCTTCTCTTTTCACTACGAGTCAACGAAGGATTACTTTCGCTTGGATCATCATCGTCCAGGTCGGAGCCAGTGCGCTTTGCGCTGGTACGCGGCAAGCGAGCTTCTCCGACCTGAGGCAATGATGAGTAAGGGTGGGTATCACTCAATACCGTGCTCGGCGCATTTCCCTTAGGATTATAGTTCACAGCGGCTAAGCGAGGTAGAGTCGTAGGGGCATTTGGTGACTAAATAAAGGCACCAGAATGACATCTGAGTTGAGCAGCAGTCAGGCTAGGCTGCGCGATTATCAAGGGTAATCTTGGTTGGGCTTGGAGTAAGGCGGGTTTGAAACGTTGGTGACTGATCTCGGGTTTTTGTCTTGTGTGGCTGGTGTGGAGCGCGTTGAGGTGGCAGAGTTTCTTTCTGTGATGCTGCCTCCAATAAAGGCAGGTCGTCGTCCAGATTCAGGTCTGGGACTCCCATTGCACGTCGACCATCAAGTGATAGACGAGGCGAGGTGGGAGTGAGGGAAGGTACCTCCAGCGGAATTTCCGAGTTTCCAGACAGTGCAAATGACTGTCCTCGTGGGCTTACTCGATTTCGAGTAGGATGAAAGGTATCGTGTTCTAGGTTAGAAGTAACCCTGGTTACAGGTGTTCCTGCTGTCACTGCAGCAAAGCTAAAAAGCGGGCGGATAAACTTGGCGGTTACTTGTCTCTTGGCTTTGGGGTAGGAAAGGCGTTCTCTAGCTTGAACAGCGAATATCTCCTTTTCGAGTCTGTAATAAAAGCAATTTCGTGAGGACCCAGATGGTCCTCTGAACAGTTGGCGGAATCAGCAGGTCGGTCACAATTGTGGCCATGTGCGTCCTTACCACAGCGGAAGCATATTCTTTTAATTTTCCACAATCGGCAGGCATCACTTTCATGACCAAACTTTTGGCAGTTGTAGCAGCGTCTGGGATTAGGGATGTATTCTCGGACCGAGCACTGTGTCCAGCCAATGTGGACATCAGAAGACAGAGAACAGAGCTTGAAGGTGAGGATGTAGACACCAGTGTATCCCTCAACTCTGCTTCGCCGTCGTTTCACTCTGTATATCTTGGTGACTTGCTGTTTTCAGAATTCAGTAAGAATATCGTCGTCTGAGTGGTATGGTCTGTTTTTATAATATATAGTTCCTAGTATCGTGTTGAGAGTAGGGTGCTCATCAACTTTTACAGGTATATTATTTAGTTGTTTTAGGTTTTGAATGTTCCTATTTTGCTCCTCATTCTTCACCTCTACCAAGGGGAGCCACTTTCAAGCTCATTGATGCGCTTCGGGGATCCTTCCAGTGCAGCGCGGAGTTATCGATTAGCTTGAATAGCATTAGTATCGGACAGGTTCTCTTCAGAGATTGCCTTGACGGTGAAGAACTTAGTGTAATTTATATTTTCAAAAAGATTTTCAAGTATTTTCTGTTTTTCAACGTATCGTTTCTGGGGCCTTACACGATTTCGGCAGCTTCTCCAATGCTTTCGTCCATAAGTAGCATGTACCGCACTCGCGTTACGGTCGTGTGTCTTGTTTCCAAAGTCTACCCCAACAGAAGTGGGGAAAGGCTGCTGATGACTAATCATCCCTCCATCAGGCAGCCTGGGATGGAGGGGGTTTACGTCCACTATTTGTGCACGACTGCCGGTTGATGACGGTTTTGAAGAGCGTCCGCCAGATGGTGACGCTGGTACGTCACCGTCTTGCGGTAACCGCTGTCGTTGTTGTATGGAGAAGTCTTCAACAATTGCTGAGTTTTATGCAAGGAATCCACGATAGCTCCAAGCAGCCCCCTCATCATTCCCACACCCACCACGGAGCGCATAAAGCAAGTGTTTTCTGGCTCTTTCAACGAGCACCATATGTGAGCTATGTGAGGTTCGTTTTCCCTGCATACATGATATTCCGACTGTTAAGCAGGACCTTCCATCAGCTTTACCCCAGCAACGGGTTCGCTGAAGGTTGTCCCACCCCCTGGTCCACAATATCGCAGAGGTCTGACGCAGTCATATCATTTACAGTGCGGTCCGTCGTCAACTTGGTTACTTTGGCCACCTTGATAGTTGGTGAGTATTGAATTAAGAATTAGGAAAACATGTATGGAAATAAAACAGAGAGAGAAGAAAGTAATAAAAAAAACGGTAACAAAAAGTTGTCCGTAGGCGTCGGTAGGCATGGTATAGCTTTTCACGCTTTCCTCTTGTTTCTTGCACCTCTCGCACCACCATGGTTTCGGAAAGAAGGTTGAAAGGGCATATTGGGGAACGCTTGCCTCGGCTGCAGCTTGACACTTTTTATATAGTTGGGCGACGATTTCGTGTCTCGAAATGTTTTCGGGGATGTCGTCCATATCACTCCACGAGATGTGTGCTGAGTATTTCACCCAGCTGGCTTTCCGGTAGTTGAATCGAAGATCTTGTGGGGCAGGGTTTCTTGGTTTGTTGGTTGGTAAGAAGCGATATGATGACTGGGTTATGGTTGCTGTCGTGTGTTGATTGCAAACTCCCCAAACGAGTTGGGGTGCCAGAATGAGGGGGCATATGGATAAATCGATGTCAGTTTCACTTTCGTTGCTGATTCGGGTGGGTTGACCGTCGTTTAGAAGGACCAGGTTGTGAGTGTTTATGGTGTTAGCCATTATCACTCCCCTGGGGTCTGTTCTCACGCATCCCCAGGTTTCATGGTAGTTATTGAAGTCTCCAAGGAGGAGCACTGGTGAGGGCAGTTGGTTTATCAATTCGGTCATTAGTGCTTCAGAGAGGTCATGGCTTCTTGATGAGTAGATGGATACCACTGTTATTGGCCTTGAGAAGCATATTTCTACGACGATAGCTTGGAGTTCTGTCCTCAGGGGAAGACGAAGGTGAGGTACACTTTGGTGAATCATTAGTGCCACTCCACAGTGAGCAGTCACGTTGCTGTGGCCTTCGCGGCGGTGTACGATATATTGGGGGATTCTGAGGTTGGCGGTCTCTCGGAGTTTAATCTCCTGGAGGCCAATCACCAAAGGTTTATGGGTGGCGATTAGGGATAGTAATTCGTATTTTTTGTTTCCGAGTCCTTTGGCAGTTCCACTGGAGTATTTTGGTGGTCATTTTGAAGGCTGCTCGCACTCTGACCTTGATGATCTTGAGTGGTCACGTGATTTGCTGGAGCTTTTATGGTGCGCGTGTTTTCGAGTTTGACTAGGTGTTTCGGGTTGGGAGTGTTTACGCATTTCTTGCAACGTTGGGGTGTGTGTGGCTGGCAGTATGCGATGACGTGGCCGTATTCGAGGCATTTTTTGCACATAGGGGGCCATGTTGCAACTGGGTAGGTTTTGGTTCTTCCTTGTTCACCCAGGATTACTGTGAATTCTGGTGCGTCGTGTCCCGGGAAGGTAATTTGGTATGCAGTAGAATTTGCGTTACGTGATTTTATCCATGTTGCTTGACGAACTTCGGTAACTCCGTAGTCTTCAGCTAGACCTTCAGCGAAAGCACTGAGGTCTGTTGTAGGCGTGCAACAGGAGGTGTATATAATTCGTTTGGTATCGTTGAAGGACGGATGCGTTTCAACTGTAACTTTGAGTTTATTTATGTGGGTAATCTTTTGTATAGCGTTACTTTGCTCACGTTCTGTGACGTAGGCCAGGTTTTCTTTCCCTGTCCTTGTATTTCTTTCGGTTTCCTCTTAGTTGTTCGGTGAGTGACTTCATCTTTATAAATGAGTTGGCTGAAAAGAAAACTTTGTTTGCACTACTTTCGTTGGGTGGGAAATGGTGCCAATCTTCTCTCCCGGGTAGGAGGATCATTTTGGGATGAGCGCATCGAGACTACGGCCTCTCGTCGCTCGACCCCGTGATCTATCTGGTATTGGAGGATCGCTCTCTCCCTCTCCTCCTCTGGGCAGTCTCTGTGTCCGGTGGGGTGTCCGTCAACTCTGCAATAAAAGCAGTGCTGTTCTTTGGATTGACATGACTGGAGGGTCGTCCCGTTTGCTGTGGTCGCCTTGAGAGCAGTATGAGCATCTATGCTTACCGTTTCAGTTTCCTCTCGTGTGTCCGTATTTCTGGCATTTATTGCATCGCATCGGACGTCTCTCAAATAGTGTAACCTTGGTTTTGGTGGCGCAGAAGGGAATGTCCATATATTTTGGTGGAGTAGGGCAGTTGAATTTTAGTATTAGAGCTGTGTTAGTCTCTCTTCTTGGTGTGATCTTCGGTGCAACCTTTGCTTCGACAACGCAGTCCTCGTATTGACCGAGTCCAGTGATGTACTCCTCGATTTCCTCCTTCTGGATGTCCTCAACGTAGATCAAACCTGATCTTGTAGAGAAAGTCGGGTGTGGTTCTATTTTTCATGGCTTTCCACAGAGTCTGTTTTTGGAAAGAACCGTGTCACTTTGAAGTTTGGTGTTTACTCTGATGGCAAAGCATTCGTCGCCGCTGGTGGCGATGCTCAGGACTGCGCGGCCAGTGAAGGAGCCTAGCTCTTTTCTCAGAGTGTATAGACAAATATCCGGTCTGTCGTTGGCGTCGAACGTTATCTTCAGGTGTTCTGGAAAGATAGGACAATTTTTGAACAAGTTGTGTTCATTGAATGGCGTGTAATGCTTCCTCCTTGCAGCCCGTTGAGCTCAGTTGGGATTTTGGTGGAGGGTAGAGTTGTCGAAGTTGTCGTCAGATATAGAGGTGGAGGTACTTGTGTAAGTAGCGGGTTCTTTAGTCGGTTTGTTTTTGACAAGTTCGTGGAAATGGAGGAAAATGGTCTTGACGTGACCCTTGAGTCTCGTTAGACGGTCGTCAATTAAGCTAGGTTCTGCGGCAAAAACTTCCGCCTCTCGCTCAAAGAGGCCGGTCGTTTAGCTCAGCAGATTCAGTATTTCCTGGACGTTCTTGGTCAACTCGTCGATGCGGCCGTCCCTCGGTCGTCGTCCGCCGAGGTGGTGCTGGTCATCTTAGCGAGGCTGATGTTCTTAGCCGTTAGAATCTTGGTCTTCGGTGCTGTGGCGGGGATGCTGGTCCCTCCCAAATGGAGTTTCTATCGACTCCCCATCGGCCCCTTGGTTCGTGCCAGGGGCCTAGAAGCTCACTCTTGCTGGCCTATTAGCTGGCTATAGCGAGTTTACAGTTAACGTTACACGACCTCAAATATTTAGTCAAAGCAAACGTGCGGTTTAAGGTCCCAGCACAAACTAGGGACCAATATATGCTATATCGGGGTTCTCTGCAACACCAGTTATTATTTGGCACGGGAGCGTTAAGACACAAATTCCTTCCTATTGTGAAGAAATCGACCGGTGCCCTTCCCATGATACGATGCTTAGTATGATTGATGTTAATCGTCTCTAGTGGCAGCTCCTCCGGTCAGAAAGTCCCGTATTCTCTGCACGCTGTTGCCAGACCGACAAGAAGGTTCCGGTTTAGACGCTCAACACGGCCGTTCTTATGACTTAAGTAAGGCACTGACGTATGACGTTTAATCTTGTAATTTGCGAGTAAATCGCAGAAAACCTTACCTGTAAACTCCTTTCCGTTTTCGGTCAACACAGACTCGGGCATTCTTGGCAAAACAGAGAAAATCTTTTCCTCCACCGCACGAGTCACAGTTGTAGCAGTCTCATCCCGCAGAGGAACTGAATGGACGAAACGGGATGCCATGTCTATCCAGACCACCAGGTATTTCAAGCCATAGGCGGCTTGATCCACCCTTAGAACGTCCAAAGCGTATTGGTCCAATGGGCTTGCGGCGGCTCTCTGTATCACGGGCTGTCCACCGCGTTAATAAATCTTGAATCTTTAACATATATCACACTCTTTCACTAGTTTTACTGCAGCCGACGGAAGGTTAGGATGACTATAATATCCTTTGACAGCACAAATGAATTTTTCTCTTCCCATGTGAACAACATCCGCGTGCATTCTCTACAACAATGGATGCAGTAACGCTGTCAGGATTATGGATATTGCTCCCTGCCTCGTCTGATAACACAATACTTCGTCCGAAATCAGCCATTTCTTCCATACCGGATGCAACTTGCCATATTTCATTTGCAATGCAGAATGGGCATCCCAGTCTACTTTAATCTTATGTTCTACTGCTCTGGCAATCTTTTTTAACTCAAAAGCTTTCTCTTGATAACTCTTCATCTCTTCGAAATCTAAATCAGAGTGGGTCAAGTCACTTAGTTTTATGTCTTCAGCCTCAGTAGTTAGGTTGCCCATCGTTGACGCTTGTCGTGGCTTCTATTGTTATTCGGGTTCTCTTCTCTTGGTCTGACCTTTATCACCGTAGTTTCGTTCTCTTCTTCACCCTCGAGCATGTAAATAATTATCTTGCTAGACGACGGCTCAGATCCACACACTCCAATTAGAGTAGATCGGCTTTCACTTTCCAAAACACGATCCACAAGACGACCGTTAGCCTCGATGGATCGTTTTGGCTTCAAGGCGTCGATTGCGGTGTTGCCGCCTCAAAAGATCAGGCGGAGGTGATTAATTCCTTGTTGAGCAGCAGACAGTTCAATGATTTATTGTAACTCCGCCTCCCTACGGACCAATACCACTGATATGGACGCCTGGACGGGGAAGGATGGGTGGGACGGAGGTTAGTGACGTGGACTGTAGGTTGGGGCGGATCCACTTTAGCGTTGACATATTCACGGGGAGACTAGCGACAGGAGAGACGGGGAGACTAGCGACAGGGGAGACGGGGAGACTAGCGACAGGGGAGACGGGGAGACTAGCGACAGGGGAGACGGGGAGACTAGCGACAGGAGAGACGGGGAGACTAGCGACAGGACCCAAACGAGTGTCGAGATAGTTAAGAGCGTTTTCATCAGGACCCATCCGAGCGTTGACATAGACAGGCGTTTGGACCCGCCTGAGTGTTGACATAGTTGGGGGAGACTGGCGTCAGGATCCGCCGGAGTGTTGACATAGTTGGGGGAGACTGGCGTCAGGACCCGCCGGAGTGTTGACATAGTTGGGGGAGACTGGCGTCAGGACCCGCCGGAGTGTTAACATAGTTGGGGGACACTGGTATTATTTTATTAGTTCCAAAGCGGCTAGTATGCTTCGAAAATCGGTCGACATAGATAGTGAGAAGGCTGTCTGTAGATATAGCTGTCTAGAGTGAGAGCTGCCTGATGGACGCTGCCTGATGGAAACTGCCTGATGAAGGCTCTCTGATGGAGTGAGGGCTCTCTCATGAAACGAGAGCTGTCTGATAGAGTGAGAGCTCTTTGTTGTACGAAGCTTGTCTGATGGAGCGAGGATTGTTTGATGGAGTAATGGCTGTCTGATGGAGTGAGAGCCGTCGGCTGGAGCTTGGACTGTGTGAGGTAATGTTAGCTTTCTGGTGGAGGCAGGGCTGTCTGTTGGAGCTTGGACTGTCTGATGGAGTGAGGGCTGTCTGATGGAGTGAGAGCTGTCTTATGGAAGCAGGGCTGTCTGATAGAGCGAAGGCTCTTAACCATAGAGACTTTCCAGTGTTCCCATCGATTATGTACGAAGACACATATATATCATCTGCTGCAACTGGTTCAACATCATCTTTCCACGTGGAATGCAATTTCTAGTGTTGACGAGTACTCTCCTGAGTGGCAATTTTCTTCTCTCTTAGTTGGCTTGGCAGATTGTATAACTAAGGAGACTACTTTACGCCATTTTTTTTGTTTCCTATCCTCTACAAAATGGATTAGTTTTTCCTATATATTTACGCTAGAACAACATTAAACTAGTCAATATAGTTACGACTTTGCGTCAATATCCTTCGAGCGGGGTTTGAAGTTTCCTCGATACCAAGGAAGGATTCCCTCGCGGAGCTAACATATGGGGCACCAAACACGACAACCTTAAAACTAACTCTGATCAGTTTCCTTATGATGCGGGAACCAAGCCCACTCAGTAACATGGCACTGCTGCAAGCGACAAGATGTCTATTATACTTCTTTTCTTCGAACCCCATCCGTGGCTTACTAACATCAATAATATTAAGTTGACCTACTGCACTAATTGAACATTACATTACTTTGATGCGCTGATGGTTTCAACGCCATCTCAGTTACTTGAACGATTTTATTTAAATTCAAAGAGTAACTTTGCAATGAAAACAATATCATGACACTGTTCTGAAAAACAGAAGCAGCTGAGCAACGGAGCAGGAAAGGGAGGAATGGGAGGAGGGGCAGCCAAGACATGAGCTGGCCTCCTTCCAAAACTGCCCAGCATCTGCTGCCCGCTACATTCTGCCTGATTGGATGGCCTAACGCATATATACAACAATACTTCACTTTTGTGAGGGTTTGGAGAGATACATCTACAAAATATATATTTATTTCACTCTCATATTCATCGTGATCGAAAAGTTATTCTTGCACTAATAATGTTCTAGATTGATATAATATTTTCTGGGAAAATTAGTTTCGCTTTAAAAAAAGTCCATTGAACACTATATAGATAGTCGTTTCCAATGTCAGATGAAATGGTTATTAATTTGACTGCTGATAGAAGCTGTCTGATGGAGCGAGTGCTGTCTGATGAAGCGATGGCTGTCTGTTAGAGCGAGGACTGAATGATGGAGCGAGTGCTGTCTGATGAAGCGATGGCTGTCTGTTAGAGCGAGGACTGAATGATGGAGCGAGAGCTGTCTGATGAAGCGATGGCTGTCTGTTAGAGCGAGGACTGAATGATGGAGCGAGAGCTGTCTGATGAAGCGATGGCTGTCTGTTAGAGCGAGGACTGAATGATGGAGCGAGTGCTGTCTGATGAAGCGATGGCTGTCTGTTAGAGCGAGGACTGAATGATGGAGCGAG
>SDVV010015192.1:0-14594 GCA_016164225.1 Gammarus roeselii
CACAGTAAAAGTTCACAATTGTTTCAGAAAACAAAGACACGAAAATGTTCTGAAACAGAAAGACACAAAAATGTTCTGAAACAGAAAGACACGAAAATGTTCTGAAACAGAAAGACACGAAAATGTTCAGTTATTATGTGGCACGGGAGCGTTAAGACACAAATTCGGAGCGTTAAGACACAATTTGTGTCTTAACGCTAGCAGCATCATCGTCCATTTCATCACCATCCTCATACTAGCAGCATCATGATACATTTCATCATCACCCTCATACAAGCAACATCATCGTTTATTTCATCACCACCTTCTTACTAGCAGCATCATCATCCAGCTCATAACAACCCTCATTGTAGCAGCATCATCGTCCAGTTCATCACCACCCTCATACTAGTAGCATCATCGTCCAGTTCATCAATATCCTCATACTGGCAGCATCTTCATCCGGTTAATCTCCTCCCTTATACTAGCATACTAGCAGCATCATTGTCCTGTTCATCGTCACCCTCATACTAGCTGCATCATCGTCCAAGTCATCACTATCCTCATACTAGCAGCATCATCGTATAGTTCATCACAATACTCATTGTAGCAGCATCATCGTCCATTTCATCACCACCATCATACTAGAAATATCATCGTCCAGTTCATCACTACCCTCATACTAGCAGCTTCATCATCCTGTTCATCACCATCCTCATACTAACAGCATCATCATACAGTTCGTCATAACCCTCATATAAGCAACATCATCGTCTAGTTCATCACAAACTTCATATTAGCAGCCACATCGTCCAGTTCATCACAACCCTCATACTAGTAGCATCATCGTCCAGTTCATCACCACCCTCATACTAGCAGTATTAACGTCCAGTTCATCACAACCCATCATACTAGCAGCATCATCGTCCAGTTCATCATCATCCTCATACTAGCTGCATCATGATACATTTCATCATCACCCTCATACAAGCAACATCATCATGTATTTCATCACCACCTTCTTACTAGCAGCATCATCGTCCAGTCCACCACCACCTACGTAATAGCAACATCATCGTCCAGTTTATCAATATCCTCACACTAGCAGAGTCTTCATCCGTTTAATCACCACCCTTATACTAGCATACTAGCAGCATCATTGTCCAGTTCATCGCCACCCTCATACTAGCAGCATCATCGTCCAATTCATCACCACACTCATACTAGCAACATCCTCGTCCAGTACATCAAAACCTTCATACTAGCAGCATTATCATCCTTTTCATCACCACCCTAATACTAGCAGTATCATCGTCCAGTTCACAACCCTTATATCAGCAGCATCATCGTAGATCTCATCACCACCCTCATACTAGCAACATTATCATCTAGTTCACAACCACACTCATACAGGCAGCATCATCGAGCAGGTCATCCCCACACTCAGACCAGCAACATCATTAACCAGTTCATCCCCACCCTCATACAAGCATCATCATCGTCTAGTTCATCACCACCCTCATACATGCAGCATCGTCGTCCAGTTCATCACCATCCTCATAACAGCAGCATCATCGTCAGGTTAATCACCACCCTCATACTAGCAGCATCATCCAGTACATCACCACCCTCATACTAGCATCATCATCGTCCAGTTCATCATCACCCTCATACTAGCTGCATCATCGTCCAGCTCATCCCCACGATCATACTAGCAGTATCATTGTATGGTTCATCACAACCCTCATTGTAGCGCATCATCGTCCAAGTTATCACCACCCTCATACTAGCCGCATCATCTTCCAGTTCACCACCATCGTCATACTAATAGCATCATCATACAGTTCATCACCACCCTCATACAAGCAACATCATCGTCTAGTTCATCACCACCTTCATACTAGCAGCACCACCGTCCAGTTCATGACCACCCTCATACTAGCAGCATCATCGTCCAGTTCATCACCACCCTCATACTAGCAGCGTCATCATTCAGTTCATCACCATCCTCATACTAGCAGCATCATCATCCAATTCATCACCACCCTCATACTAGCAGCATCATCAATCAGTACATCACCACCCTCATACTAGCAGCATCATCATCCAGTTCATCACCACCCTCATACTAGCAGCATCATCATCTAATTCATCACCACCCTCATACTAGCATTATCATCGTCCAGTTCATCACGACCCTTATATTAGCAGCATCATCGTAGAGTTCATCACCACCCTCATATTAGCAACATCATCGTCTAGTTCAAAACCACCCTCATACAAGCAGCAACATCGTCCAGATCATCAACACCTTCATACTAGCAGCATCATCTTTACGTTCATCACCACCATTAAACTAGCAGCAACATTGTCCAGTTCATCACCACCCTCGTGCTAGCAACATCATCGTCCAGTACATCACCACCCTCATACTAGCAGCAGCATTGTCCAATTCATCACTACCCTCATGCTAGTAGCATCATCGTCTAGTTTATCAATATCCTCATACTAGCAGATTCTTCAGCCAGCTCATCACAAACCCCATACTAGCAGCATCATCGTTCAGTTCATCACCACCCTAATAATAGAATCCTCATCGTCCAATTCATAAACATCCCGCATTCCAGCAGTATCATCCAGTTCATCACCACTATCATACTAGCAGCATCATAGTAGAGTTCATCACAACCTTCAAACTAGCAACAGCATCGTCCAGTTCATAACCACCCTCGTAGGGGCAGCATCATCGTCCAGTTCATCACTACCCTCACACAAGCAGCAGCATTGTCCAGTTCATCACAACCCTCATACTAGCGGTATCTTCATCCAGTTCATCATCACCTTCATACTAGCAGCGCCATCATCCAGTCCATCACCACCCTCGTACTAGCAGCATCAACGTCCAGTTCATCACCACCCTCATACTAGCAACATCATTGTCTAGTTCATCACCACCCTCATACAAGCAGTATCATCGTCCAGTTCATCACCATCCTCATACTAGCGTCGTCCAGTTAATCACCACCATCATACTAGCAGCATCCTCGTCCAGGTCATCACATCCCTCATTGTAGCAGCATCATCGTCCAGTTCATAACCACCCCAATACTAGGAGCGTCATCGTCCGGTTCATCACCACCCTCATACTAGCAACATCATCGTCCAGTTCATAACCACCCTCATACTAGCAGCATCATCGTCCAATTCATCACCACCCTCATACTTGCAACATCACCGTCCAGTACATCACCACACTCATACTAGCAGCATCATCATCGAGTTTATCGTCACCCTCATACTAGCAGCATCATCGTCCAGTTCATCACTACCCTGATACCAACAGCTTCATCGTCCGGTTCATCACCACCCTCATACTAGCAACATCATCGCCCAGTTCATCACCACCCTCATACTAACAGCATCGTCGGCCGTCTCATCACAACCCTCATTGCAGAAGCGCCATCGTCCAGTTCATCACTACCCTCATACAAGGAACATCGTCGTCCAGTTCATCACCACCCTCATACTAGCAGCATCTTCATCCAGTTCATCACCACCCTCATACTCGCTGCGTCATCGTCCAGTTCATCACCACCCTCACACCAGCAGCATCATCGTACAGTTCATCACCACACTTATACCAGAAACCTCATCGTCCAGTTCACCACCACCCTCATACTAAAAGCATCATCGTCCAGTTCATCACCACCCTCATACTAGCAGCATCATCGTCCAGTTCATCACAACCCTCATACTAGCAGCATCATCGTCCAGTACTTTATCACCCCCATACTAGTGGCATACTTGTCCAGTTCCTCACAACCCTCATTGAAGCAGCCTCGTCGTACAGCTCATCACCACCCTCACACTAGCAGAATCGTCTTCCAGTTCATCACCACCCTCAAACTAGCAGCATCAGCATCCTATTTATCACCTCTCATACCAGTAGTATCATCGTCCCGTTCATCAGCATCCTTTTTATAGCAGCATCTTCATCCAGTTCATCACCACTCCCATACTAAAAGCGTCATCGTCCGGTTCATCACCACCCTCATACTAGCAACATCATCGTACAATACATAACCACCCTCATGCAGGCAGCATCATCATCCTATTCATAACTACCCTCATACTAGTTGTCATCGTCCAGTTCATCACCACCCTCATACTAGCAGCATCGTCGACCAGTTTATCACAACCCTCATACTAGAAACATCATCGTTCAGTTCATCATCCCTCTCATACCAGCAACATCATCGTCCAGTTCATCACCACCCTCATACTAGCAGCATCATCGTCTAGTTTATCACCACCCTGATCAGCCGCATCGTCCAGTTCATCACCATACTCATACTAGCAGCATCATCGTCAAAATCATCACCATTCACGTATTAGCAGCATCATCGTCCAGTACATTACCACCAACATACTAGCAACATCATCGTTCACAAATCACCACGCTCATATTAGCGGCGTCATCATCCAGTTCATAGCTACCCTCATACTAGCAGCATCTTCATCCAGTCCATCACGACCCTCATACTATCAGCATCATCGTTCAGTTCATCAATATCCTCCTACTGGCAGCATCTTCATCCGGTTCATCACCACCCTCATACTAGCAGAATCAATGTCCAGTTCATCACCACCCTCAAACTAGCAGCATCATCATCCTATTCATCACCACCCTCATACTAGCAGCATCTTCATCCAGTTCATCACCACCCTCATTCTAGCAGCGTTATCATCCAGTTCATCCCACCCTCTTACTAGCAATATCATCGTCCAGTTCATAACGACCCTCATACAGGCATCATCATCGTCCAGTTCATCACCACCCTCATACTAGCAGTATCATCGTGCAGTTCATCACCAACCTCATGTTATCAGCATCTCCATCCAGTTCATCACCACCCTCATACTAGCATTATCATCATCCAGTTCATCACCACTCTCATTCTAGCAGCATCATCGTCCAGTTCATAACCACCCTCATACAGGCAGCATCATAGCCCAGTTAATCACCACCGTCATACTAGCAGCATCATCGCCCAGTTCATAACCACCCTTATACTAGCAGCATTTGTATCCAGTTCATCACCACCCTCATACTAGCAGCATCATCATCCAGTTCATCACCACTCTCATTCTAGAAACATCATCGTCCAGTTCATAACCACCCTCATAAGGCAGCATCATAGCCCAGTTAATCACCACCGTCATACTAGCAGCATCGTCGTCCAGTTCATCACAACCCTCATACTAGCAGCATCATCGTCCAGTTTATCACCATCCTTGTACTAGCAGCGTCATCATCCAGTTTATCACCGCCATCATTCTAGTAGCATCAACGTCCAGTTCATCATCACACTTATTCTAGCAGCATCCTGTCCAGTTCATCACCACCCTCACACTAGTAGTATCTTCATACAGTTCTTCTCCACCCTTATACCATCAGTGTCATCATCCAGCTCATCACCACCCTCACACTAGCAGCATCATCGTCAAGTTCATTACCTCCCTCATACTAGCAGCATCATCGTCAAGTTCATTACCCCCTCATACTAGCAGCATCATCGTCCAGTACATTACCACCCTCATACTAGCAACACTACCGTCCAGTTCATCACCACCCTCATACTAGCAGCATCATCATCCAGTTCATCACCACCCTGATACAAACAGCATCATCTTCCAGTTAATCACCACCCTCATTGTATCAGCAGCGTCGTCCAGTTCATGACCACCCTCATTCTAGAAACATCATCGTCCAGTTCATCACCACCGCCATATTAGCAGCATCATCATCCAGTTCATCACCACCCTCTTACTAGCAGCATCATCGTCCAATTCATCACCACCCTCACACCAACAGCATGCTCGTACAGTTCATCAATATCCTCATACTGGCAGCATCTTCATCCGGTTCATCACTACCCTCATACTAGCAGCATCATTGTCCAGTTCATCATTACCCTCATACTAGCAGTATCATCGTCCAGTTCATCAACACCCTCATTTTAGCAGAATCATCGTCCAGTTCATCACCACCCTCAAACAAGCAGCTTCATCATCTTATTCATCACCACCCTCATACTAGCAATATCATCGTCCAGTTCATCACCAACCTCATACTAGCAGCATCCTCATCCAGTTCCTCCTCACCCTCATGCTAGCAGGGTCATCATCCAGTTCATCATCACACTCATACTAGTAACATCACCGTCCAGTACATCACCACCCTCATACTAGCAGCATCCAAATACAGTTCATCATCACCCCCATGCTAACAGTGCCATCATCCAGTTCATCACCACCAACATACTAGCAACATCATCGTCCAGTTCATAACCACCCTCATGCAGGCAGCATCATCGTCCAGTTCATCACCACCCTCATACTAGCAGAATCGTCGTCCAGTTTATCACCACCCTCAAACTAGCATCATTATCATTCTATTCATCACCACCCTCATACCAGCAGTATCATCGTCCAGTACATCACCACCCTCATACTAGCAGCATCTTCATCCAGTTAATCACCACCCTTATACTAGCAGCATCTGTATCCAGTTCATCACCACCCCCATACTAGCAGCGTAATCATCCAGTTCATCACCACACTCATACCAGCAGCATCAACGTCCAGTTCATCACCACCCTCATACTAGCAGCATCATCGTCCAGTTCATCACTACCCTCATACTAGCAGCATCATCGTCCAGTTCATCACCATCCTTGTACTAGCGGTGTCATCATCCAGTTCATCACCGCCATCATTCTAGCAGCATTAACATCCAGTTCATCACCATCCTTATTCTAGCAACATCATCGTCCAGTTCATCACCATCCTCATACTAGTAGCATCTTCATCCAGTTCTTCTCCACCCTCATTCTATCAGTGTCATCGTCCAGTACATTACCACCCTCATACTAGCAACAGCATCGTCCAGTTCATCACCACCATCATACTAGCAGCATCATCGTCCAGGTCATCACCCCCCTCATACTAGCAGCATTCTCGCAGAGTTCATCACCACACTCATACCAGCAATATCATCATCCAGTTCATCACCACCCTCATACTAGCAGCATCCTCATCCAGTTTATTACCACCCTCATAATAATAGCATCTTCATCCTGTTTATCACCATCCTCATACTAGCAGCATCAACGTCCAGTCTATCACCACCCTCATACCAGCAACATCAATGTCTAGTTCATAACCAATGTCATATAGGCAGCATCATCGTCCAGTTTAATACCACCCTTATACTTGTATCGTCCAGTTCATCACCACCCTCATACTATAAATATCAAAGTCCAGTTCATCACCATCCTCATTCTAGTCACATCATTGTCCAGTTAATCACCACCCTCACACTTCCAGAATCATCGTCCGGCTCATCACCATCCTCATACTAGCAGCATCGTCGTCCAGTTCGTCACCACATTCATACTAACAGCATCATCGTATGGATCATTACCACTCTTATACTAGCAGCATCATCGTCAAGTACATTACCACCATCATACTAGTAGCATCCTCATCCAGCTCATCGCAACTCTCACTGTAGAAGCAGCATCGTCCAGTTCATCACCACCCTCAGACTAGAAACATCATCGTCCAGTTCATCATCCCCTTCATACTTGCAACATCATCGTCCAGTCATCACCACTCTCATACTAGCAGCATCATCGTCCAGTTCGTCACCATCTCATATTAGCTGCAACGACGTCCATATCAGCACCGCCCTCGTACTAGCTGCATTGTCGTTCAGTTCATCACCTCCCTCATACCAGCTTCGTCCTGTTCATCCGCCCCCTCACACTTGCAGCATCATCTTCCAGTTCATCACCATCCTCATACTATCAGAATCATCATGAAGGTAATCACCGCCTCATACTAGCAGCATCATCATCCACTTCATCGACACCCTCATACTAGCAACATCATCGTCCAGTTCATCACCACCATCATACAATCAGCATCATCGTCCAGTTCATCAACATCATCATGCTAGCATCATCATCGTTCAGTTCATCACCACCCTCATACTATCAGAATCATCATCAAGTTCATCACTGCTTCATACTAGCAGCATCATCGTCCAGTTCATCGCCACCCTCATACTAGCAGGATCATCGTCCAGTTCATTACCACTCTCACACCAGCAGCATCATGGTCCAGTTCATCACTGCCTCATACTAGCAGCATCATCAGCAAGTTTATCACCACCCTCATACTAGCGCATCATTGCCCAATTCATCACCATCCTCATACTAGCAGCATCATAGTTCAGTTCATCACCACCCTCAAACAAGGAGCATCATCATCCTGTTCATCACCACCCTCATACCAGCAGTATCTTCGTCCAGTTCATCACCACTCTCATACTAGCAGCATCTTAATCCAGTTTATCACCACCCTCATATTAGCAGCATCATCATCCAATTCTTGATCAACCTCATACTAGCACCCTCATCCTAGTAGAATCATCGTCCAGCTCATCACCACCCTCACACCAGCAGCATCATGGTCCAGTTCATCACCGCCTCATACTAGCAGTGTCATCGTCCAGTTCATCAACACCCTCATACTAGGAGCATCGTCGTCCAGCTCATCTCAACCCTCATTGTAGCTGCATCATCGTTCAGTTCATCACCACCCTCACACCAGCAGCATCATGGTCCAGTTCATCACCGCCTCATACTAGCAGCATTATCGTCCTGTTCATCAACAACCTCATAGAAGCATCATTATCGTCCAGTTCATCAACACCATCATGCTAGCATCATCATCGTCCAGTTCGTCACTACCCTCATACTAGCAGCTTCATCGTCCAGTTCATCACCACCCTCATACCAGCAACATCATCATCCAGTTCATAACCACTCTCATACAGACAGCATCATCGTCCAGTTTATCACCACCCTCATACTAGCAGCATCATCGTCCAGTTCATCACCACCCTCTTACTAGCAGCATCTTCATCCAGTTCATCACCACCCTCAAAGTAGCAGGGTCATCATCCAGTTCATCACCACCCTCATACAAGCAGCATCAACGTCCAGTTCATCACCACCCTCTTACTGGCAACATCAATGTCAAGTTCATAACCACTGTCATATAGGCAGCATCATCGTCCAGTTTATCACCACCCTTATACTAGTATCGTCCAGTTCATCACCACCCTCTTACTATCAGCATCCTTGTCCAGTTCATCACAACCCTCATTGTAGCAGCATCATCGTCCAGTTCATCACCACCCTCATAACAGAAAAATCGTCGTCCAGGTCATCACTACCCTCATACTAGCAGCATCATCATCCAGTTCATCACCACCCTCATACCAGCAGCATCATTTCCAATTCATCACCACCCTCATACTAGCAGCATCATCGTTCAGTTCATCAATATCTTCATACTGGCAGCATCTCCATCCGGTTCATCACCACCCTCCTACCAGCAGCATCATTGTCCAGTTCATCACCACCATCATACCAGCAGCAGCATCGTCCAGTTCATAACCACCCTCATACTGGCAGCATCACCGTCCAGTTCATCACCACCCTCATACAGGCAATATCACCGTCAAGTACATCACCACCCTCATATAGCAGCATTATCATCCAGTTCATCACCACCTTCATACTTACAGCATCTTCATCCAGTTTATCACCACCCTCATACTGGCAGCATCAACGTCCAGTTCATCACCACCCTCATACTGGCAGCATCAACGTCCAGTTCATCCCCATCCTCATACTAGTCACATCATCGTCCTGTTCATCAATACCCTCATACCAGCAGCATCAGCGTACGTTTCATCACCACCCTCATACCAGCAACATCATCGTCCAGTTCATCACCACCCTCACACTTGCAGAATCATCGTCCAGTTCATCATCACAGTCATACTAGCAGCATCATCGTCCAGTTCATCACCAAACTCATACTAACAGCATCATCGTATAGATCATTACCAACCTCATACTAGCAGCATCATCGGCCAGTTCATCACCTCCCTCATGCTAGCAGCATCATCGAACAGTTCATCACCACCCTCATACTAGCAACTTCATCGTTCAGTTCAACCACACCCTCATACTAGCAGCAGCATCGTCCAGTTCATCACAACCCTCATACTAGCAGCATCTTCATCCAGTTCATCACCGCCATTACACTAGTAGCGTCATCATCTAGTTCATCACCACCCTCATAATAGCAGCATCATGGTCCAGTTCAACATCCCCCTCATACTGGCGATATCATCATCCAGTTCATCACAACCCTCATACAAGCAACATCTTCGTTCATTTCATCACCACCCTCATACAGGAAGCATCAACATCCAGTTCATCACCCCCCTCGTACAAGCAGCATCATCGTCCAGTTCATCACCTCTCTCATACTTGCAGCATCATCATTGATGATGCTTCAACATCCAGTTCATCACCACCCTCTTACAAGCATTATCATTGTCCAGTCAATCACCATCCTCATACAAGAAATATCATCGTCCAGTTCATCACCACCCTCCTACTAACAACATCATCATCCAGTTCATCACAACCCTCATACAAGCAACATCTTCGTTCATTTTGTCACCACTCTCATACAGAAAGCATCAACATCCAGTTCATCACCACCCTCATACAAGCAGCATCATCGTCCAGTTCATCACCTCTCTCATACTTGAATCATCATCATCCAGTTCATCATCCCCCCTCATACTGGCAATATCATCATCCAGTTAATCACCACCCTCAGACAAGCAGCATCATCGTCTAGATCATCACCACCCTCATACTAGCAGCATCTTCATCCAGTTCATCAATACCATTACACTAGCAGCGTCAGCATCCAGTTCATCACAAAATTATAATAGCAGCATCATCGTCCAATTCATCATCCCCCTCATACTAGCAATATCATCATCCAGTTCATCACCATCCGCAAACAAGCAGCAGCATCATCCAGTTCATCACAACCCTCATACTAGCAGCATCATCGTCCAGTTCATCACCATCCTCTTACTATCAGCAGCATCGTCCAGTTCATCATCACCCTCATACTAGCATCGGCCAGTTCATCACCACCCTCATACTGGCATCATCATCGTATAGTTCATCACTACCCTCATTCTTGCATCATCATCGTCCAGCTCATCACCACCCTCGTACTAGCAGCATCATCGTCCAGTTCATCACACCCCTCATACTAGCAGCATCTTCATCTAGTTCATCACCACCATTACAGTAGCAGCGTCATCACACAGTTCATCACCACCTTCATATTAGCAGCATCACCGTCTGATTCATCATCACTCTCAAACTAGCAGCATCATCATCCAGTACATCATCACCCTCATACTAGCAGCATCATCGTCCATTACATCACCACCCTCATACTAGCATCATCATCGTGAAGTTCATCACCACCCTCGTACTAGCAACTGGACGATGATGTCACCACCCTCATACCAGAAACATCATCGTCCACATCGTCAACACTATCATTCTAGCAGCAGCATCGTCCAGTTCATCACCACCCTCATGCTAGTAGCATCATCGTCCAATTCATCGCCACCCTCTTACTAGCAGCATCATAGTCCATTCCATCCCCACCGCCATACTAGCAGCATCAACGTCCAGTACAGCACCACCCTCATACAAGAAGCATCATCGTTCAGTTCATCACCACCCTCATACCTGCAGCATCATCGTCCAGTTCATCACCACCCTTATTCAAGCAGCAGCATCGTCCAGTTCATCAACCCCTCATAATGAACTGCTAGTATGAGGGTGGTGATGAACTGGATAATGATGCTGCTAGCATGAATGTGGTGAAGAACTGGATGAAGATGCTGCCAGAATAAGTGTTATGATGAACTGGACGATGATGTCGCTAGTTTGAGGGTGGTGAAGAACTAGACGATGATGCTGCTAGAATGAGGGTGGTAATGAACTGGACGGTGATGCTGCTAGTAGTATATATATCACCGAAACGGCCTACTGAAGGAATAAGATAGACGTTAATTAGCGGTGGGCGGGGTAGGGCGCGATGCTTCAACCTTTGACTCACAAGCGGGGGTACGGAGGTTCGCGTGGGTTTGGTGCGGGAGTCAGTGAGCGGAATGATTATACATGTTAACGGGTTATATATTTACATAAGGGTATTAGCATTTCAATGCTTGGAGGGATATTGCAACTTCGTTGCTTTCATATTGCATTTCAATGCTGTCCTCTGATTGCTTTTTTGGGGGGGGGGGGGTATTGATAAACATACATTTTATATGAATTTTTACCGATAATAATTTATATGTATTATTATATATTAACAAGCCTCATTTTCCAGACACCTTCATGATGATTTTTCGACCTCGATAGCATTTTCTAAGTTGATCGCTCTTGATCAATTTTACACGTAACATAGATTCAATTCGTTTATTGTTATTTTTTTCCGATTGTTTTAATCAGTACCCTTGCGCTAAGTTTCACTTAGTCCTGCAGTAACCCATTCATTCGTATTCCTTTTTGAGCTAACCGATGAAAGAAAATAAATACAATATTTACAAGATGACTGAATCATTCCCAGAGAAGAATCACTTAGGAGTATAATTGACTCAATCGATGCTTGATTGGTTGGTTCGTAGCGGTGGAGGGTTGGGATATTTTTTGTACATTTTGTTCATTTATCACTATATATTCTTTTTATAGGATTAGTGTGGTAGGCATGTCTTATAACTCAATTTGCAGCCTTAGTATGCGAACGGCCCTGTTTGTACCAGCCTGATGGTAGGATTGCAGGCAAGGTTCTGTGTTTCCCATCTATTTATTTCATATGTATATAATATCCATAGAAAATAGTAAGGATTATTTGTCAGGTTGTTTGCGGGTTAATGCATATATTTTTCTTAGGATGCTGTATCGTCGTTACGAGAATCTATCTACCCCATATTGCATTGTCCAGTTTTGAAACAGTTATGTCAGTGTTCCATTAACGCGGTGTTCCAATAGCGAAAATTCCTCATCGTTTTTATGGGTTTCGTTACAGTTCTTTTCAATGCATATTTTTCAATGCCTATTTAGGTGGTCAATGAGACAAGTTTATTATTATAATTTTTTATATTTTTATATACATATGAACATACAAGGATTATTTACATTTTATGAACCTTTTCAGGATAAAACCTGGTGAGGCACACCTTGTGCCCTGGTGAGGTACATGGTGAGGTACACGTACTTTCATCGTTAAGTCGACTACATACGCCAAAGACGGTCTCACCCGGCTTGCGTCTCTTCCATGTTAAATCCATTTCTTCATCGATTTCATTAGGCAAGGCAAGGCACATCGCTTCCTCTTTTTAGTGACGGTAGGTGTAATTACAATGGATTTTTTGGGAATGTCCGGGCGGCCTTAGGCAAGAGTTGTGCATGTATCGAGATAGTAGCGTTTATTCTCAAATTTACTGAGGCAGTTTTTGATAGTGCGTACAGTTTGAAGTTGGCATGCTTGCGCACGAACGTTGTGTATTGTCTCAAAGTGCGTGTATGTTCTCTGGTTATGAATATCCCTGTCATGTTCATGTTTGATTTTGGATTGTGTCTGGTATTTGACATCTTCAGCAGCCAATTTTGTTGCGTCGGACTCAAGCAACATGCTGTAACACTTGGGTTGTAAGCAGATGATTTCACTCGGGTAGTCATCAGCTGTTTCGCTTTTCAGTAGTCCTAGCTGTCCTCTCTTGGATTCATCAAACAAGGGGTGATTTTTGGGATAGTTGGAGAAGTCCATGTATTCAGCCAGGGGTGCTTGGCGCATTTCCGCTTCAATGTCAGCCACGCCTTTGAACTGGCTCAGCAACGAATCAGTGTCCGAGTAGATGAGCGAGACGTAATCACCGTAGCGTGACTTCAGTGTGTCATAAAAGAAGCTGTAGACTTTTGCTTTTGCTCTTTCAAGCACGAAGAATCCAACTTGGAGTGGATGAACCAATCGGAATTTTTTTTTGCTTGAGCAACATGATGACAGTTTTGGGGCCGATGGTGTAACAGTTTTTTAGGAGCGGGTTGGCAGCGTATATGGTTTTGGCTACCCTTCACCTGATGAGATATATATCTACGATAGCTTATTGGATTTGGGGTCCGGTTCCATGTTGTCTTGGAGAATTAATCTATCGGATTTGTGTTGAGTGTTAGTGTTGAAATTATTCAATAATTTAATGTTCATCTCAATTATGTTATCCGCTCGTATGTCTTTACTAGACGCTTATTCCCGCACGTCATAGTTTTATAATGCTTGTAAGACTTTTGCACTTTAGACACTTAGAAGTTATTGTTCAATTCAGGCTTTGTTAGGAGACTGCATTCTAATTCAGAATATTCGACTTATTTGAGCATTCATCAGATCCATTGAAGCATTTTTCACTGAAGGTTTGTGACGATGGCCGTAAACCTAACTCATCCTATCCTATCATAACCTATATTTGTCCCCCGTTTCCATACTTATGTTTGGTATTTTCTCCACCGATTTAACCTTCATCCTTATGAAATCTACCTACTTGACTCATATTTATACCAATTTTTACCAATTTATGTACCTATATATAG
>SDVV010015193.1:0-14594 GCA_016164225.1 Gammarus roeselii
GCCATGGAGACTGGCTTTTACAAAGGTAAAATAATATTTGATCATGTTATTTGATAGTTAGAATTTCGCAATTTGAGATCTATGTATTAATTAACTCAGTGATGAATGATGAGTGACACGAGTCTTGGCCATGAGTCCTAATTCAATAATGATTATTCAATATTAAATAATATTTACAGATACCTGATTTCCTATACTAGCCTACTAGGTATAGGGTACTGGGTGTAAACCGTATAATGCATAATAATTAATACTAAAATAAGTTACAAACTTTATATGTTTATTTCTTCTTTGTTTCATATACCTTCCTATTTGTTCGTAAATTGTATACAAATTAATATAATACTTTCACAGTTTCACTTGATTTTGGATTTTTTTTTTAATGTTTTTTTTTTGATTGGGTAAAGGGCAGGCCCACCCTGCTTCATCATCTTCACATTTCGATCATGTCACCTTTAACTCAACGCATCTCCAGCGAACAATGGTTCTCCTAGCACGATTCAATGCGTACCGAGGAGGGATAAGTTAGGTAGGTCTCTGTTGAACCTTCTTAGCCTAGTAACGGTTATAATTGGGACTGTCTGCTAGAGATGCGATCTAACAAACACATAGTAAATCCCAGTAGTATTTGCTCTTGTGCGTGATGGTACGCTACATCTCAGCTAAGCATTTTATTGCATTTTCCGGTAGCATCGTTACATTGCCCACTATTTCTTATGTTGCTAATGACACTTAGACCTCTCCGGTAACGAAGAGAGGTCAGGTAAGACAGCCTCACTTCCCTCATTATTAAGATGTCCTCTCCCTGACAATCGGGACCACAGTCACCTCTCCCTGACAATCGGGACCACAGTCCCCTCTCCCTGATAAATTGGACCACAGTCCCCTTTCCTTGACTGTTGGAACAAGTCTTCTCTCCCTGACTGTTGGAACCAGTCCACTCTCCCTGACAATTGGAACCTGTCCACTCTCCCTGACTGTTGGAACCAGTCTCCTCTCCCTGACTGTTGTAACCAGTCACTCTCCCTGACAGTTGGAACCTGTCCCCTCTCACTGACTGTTGGAACCAGTCCCCTCTCCCTGACTGTTGGAACCAGTCCCCTCTCCCTGACTGTTGGAATCACAGACCCCTCTTCCTGACTATTGGGTCCACAGTCCCCTCTCTGGCTGTTGGGGGACACAGCCTACTCTCCCGGGCTGTTGGGGGACACAGCCTACTCTCCCTGACTGTTTGGTCCGTACACCCTCCCTGCCGCAGTATTGGGTGTTAGACTCCCCCACCCCCTCTTCGCCGATCGATAACTGCTGTGCTCCTACGCCGGCCGAGTCTGCCACGGTGTGCAGGCCTCCCTCCTCAGCCACCGCAAGCACACGAGCGCTGCTGCTGCCCCTCGTCGGGCCTGCCGTTAGCTGGAATTCTTCGCTAACAATGGAATTTTTCCGATTGATGAACATCAACGAGTATTTTGACATATATGTCTACGAAACTTTCATTACCCAGAATAACGTCTTGATCGGTTTGGTAGGCGTTTGAACATCCTATGCACCAAGAAACAATGATATTCTGCACCTGATATATATGAGGCCTTTAAATAATCTTTAGTTGATCGCGGAGGCTTTTGAGAAATAACTTTATTTGCACATCGGTTTAGTGCAACTGAACCGATGTGCAATTAAGCAGCGTCTTGTATCTGTAGATGCAAGTTATTAATCCCTGCGGCTATCAATTGTTCAATGATGTAGTGCGCCTGGCATCTAATGCGCACAGCCGCCAAATTATCGCTGCATGTCTAATAGTAATGACGCTGAGACGATTCAATTCCTGTATACATTTCTCTTCTGTCCTATCCTGGTGTAGAGGAGCCGATGCTGGCGTTCCGTGGGTATAGAAGCGGAGCGACTTGCATTATTAGTATTGGAATAAGTCGGAGGACTTGAAGACCACAAAAGATATGTTTATTAATGAAAGAATGTGCAAGGAAGATTGATGTTGGTTTAAGGTTAGGACTCGCTCCATTCAGTGCCACCATCGTAACGTTTTCATCGCGTAGAGTTACGTACGGTAGCAAAGGAAGCTCGTTTACGGTTAGTCTATAAACAGTACTTATTTCCCCACTTCAAGTGTCATTTATGGAGTTTTATTACGGCATTATATGTAGACAAAGATTCGTAACACTTGGATATTTACTTAGGAACTTAGAGGGTCTTCACTTGGAAAGGGGTATTCTATAAATGAATTTTTATCTGAGTTTAAATCACAGATACAGACACTAGGCCAAATCCTACTGAAAGGGGGTGGGTGACGATAAGGCGCACCTACCATCATACGCTCACACTCACACAACTTAGTCCTTCTGCGCCAAAGGGTCCGGCCGGTAACCCTGCAACACACACTTTGGGTCACGAGTGCGGTCCGAGGACTCGTTGTCATAAGCAGTGCCCGACAGTTTCCACTGGTTCACTCCTGCCGCATCATGATGCCCCCTCCCCCCTTATCCACGACCATCCCAACAACGTGATGCCAAGGGCGGAAAAGCAAATCAAAGCAGCGTCAAAATCGACTAATCACAACCATTTTCCTCTCTCGCTACTTCCACATTCATGTCTCTCCTTCTTAACGCCTGTTTCACACTATCCATCCACCCAAACATCGATCTGCCTCTAGGCCTGCAACCACTCTCCTCCGCTTTCATCACCATTTCTACTGATCTTCCTCCATCCATCCTCACCATGTGCTGGACCATCTCAGAACACGCGAATCCAATCGGTCCTCCAACTGTTTCACCGTCCCCGTTTTGATTCAAACCACGTCGTTAGTGAACCTGTCTCTCAGCAACACTCCAGCCATGCTCCTAAAATATTGAATTTCTAAAACATTCAACCTTCTTCTCTCCTCTGCTCTCAGCCCCCAAGCTGAGTTTAAATACTTAGCTAAGCATTATTGTTTAGCATTGTGGTTAAACATTTAAATACCGGCAAACGAGACCAATATGCCCAAGCCGCAGAGGCCAAGCGGCCCCTGGCCCATTGGGCAGCAGCCCAGACCGTTGGACTTGTGAAAATTTCTTATCACATCCAACTATTCCCGTCCCGTCTATTGCTTGTTAGGATTTCTCTCATTTACGAGAGAAGTAACAGGGACAACCGTCATGAAAGGGCTAATAAGCTACTAACGCGACCGTTTATTTCTTGCCATCTTATCAAGCTGAGTATGAGTTTCTATCAGTAACATGGCTATCGACCGGACGTTGTTCTCTTGCCAAACATCGGGATTAGCATGTGTTTTGGTCGCGTTAGTCTGGACTGACAGTCTCTTGATTCGGTTCTCCTGCACTCATCCTCTTCGTCCTCTCATTGTCATTTGCATACGCGCTACAGGCTCTCAACGGACTTCGGGTATATGATCGCCACGATATTTTTTCTGTTCTGTTCAGCTTGGTTCTAAATTATGTACTTGTTCCATATACATAATGTTGCATATTTTCTCCAAGCCCGGCCGGCATGGACACGGCGGTCTTGTGGCAGATAGATTGGGCGCCTCCCCCCTCTGGGTCAGCCTAACTTAGCCTGTGGGAATTATTTCCTTTCCCACAGCACTTAACATACTTAATTTCCTTATAATAACCCTTAAAGGGTATTGACACTGGATTTTATCTTTGAATTTAAACAGTTGGCATATATTTTACTTTTCACTCAGACAATGGGAACTTACTTGGATTTGGCTGGAGTTTTTCTATCTTCATCGAATTGATGGCCACTTCATGTGGGCTCCCTTTCTTGAATACACTGTCGTCAACGGTCATGGAGTACTAATCAGCTATTGTTACTCTAAAAACTGCGTCATACTAAAACTGGCAGGGTTAGTAAAACTCTCTAAGCTACAGTAAACCTAGGTTAAACTAGTCTTGTCGTCTGATGGTATCCTTCTTGTGTTTGCGCCCGGGGGCACACGGCACGTACAAACTCGATCCTAGTTACATGAACACTGAGGCTTCAGCCCTCTTTCCCAAGGGGCGATCATCTTTCACGCTCGCCGGTTTACCACACACACATACATACGGACATCGCACACAAGAAGGTTTACTCTCATTCCACAAACAACTACAACATTTCCATAATTACCATTACCATACCATAGAAATTACCTATTTCAATGTTACGTATACCTTAGAATGACTTACGCCCACAACAGGGGCTTCTTAGTTTTTTAAAGAATTGCTCTCTAAACGATAGGGGAAATTCATCATACAAAAAGCGAGTAGTGGAACCTTCCAGGCAGTTGGGAAAGGGGGGAAAGGGAGGGCGGTAGACACTGCACGCATCCCCAATCTCAACCCAAGAAACGCTCACTCACGCGGAAAACAAGATGGTTCACGAAATATATACATACATAAATATACATATACACATATACATATATATATATATATACATACATAAGTACATACATATATACATATGCATTTATACACTAACTTCTTCGTGCTAGGCATGTGGGATATATTCTCCACATAGCCTCCCTCTTAACTAGGGGAAACGGCTGTATGTCTATACATATATGCAGAGTCTTGTACCTAGAACAACGTTGTGTATAAAGTTTTTTTTGAAGCATCTCTGGGTTGCATGCCTTGTGCGCCGAGTTGGCTGCCACCATGTCCAATGCGCTTCACTGCCCGTGGTATCGTCTCCAAATCGTTGAACTTATTTGAGCCAAGTTGTTACTCCTTGAAATAAATTAGTGTCCTAAGTTTATTACTTCTTAGGGTTATGTGTAATAAACATCAGACAGTTTAAGGTTAATTAGCTAAAATAGGCCGTAACAGTTGATGACAGTTTCGTCTGATGGAATACTCCTGCTACAGTGTAGTGCGACCCGGTGCCTGTATCTTTGAGGCAACACCGTGGGTTGTGTCACTTCTGATGGTTAGATGTAGTTTGATTTAAACAAAGGTATCGGAAATCGCTATATTGCCTTATAATTAGTTGATTGATTAGGGCGACAGCTTCGTGTAGTTGGTCCACGTTTGATCATGCACTGGTCAGAAATTTCACTCATTCGGAAAGTCTCAAATGCGACGTATGCACCTTGGGCATTGACTATTACTAATTTAATGTATACTAATCTTCTCTTTCGTATATTTCGATTGACCGCCTCAATAGAAAATAACATACCGGTTGACGTCTTTCTGAAGAAACCTCAACAAAGTACTCACATGGGTTTTTAGTTTTAACTGTGATTTGTGCAGAAACATACATATTTTAACTTACCTGGAAAACTTTGTTCCAAGACTTCAGTGGTTGTGCCTAACAGTCAACATTAGCACCATAAGATAAAGTTGATGATAGATTTGCTACTGCAGCGACTTGTCGAAAGAGGAACAGCCTGCCGCTTGAGCGAGGACCAAATGGCATTACTGGAATCGTAGCTTTTAACACCTCGTCTTCGGGCAATTTAGTATTACCTTGCCGTCTTTTTTGCCGCCAAGGCCGCCGTCCTTCAGTGTTTGCTCGTCATGTTGCTATGGGTCCCTTGACAGGCCCCGAGTGCTTAGCTGAGCCCGATTTTCTCCCCTCTCCCCGCTCTGCGGGGGATTGGGGTGCATCACCCCGCCTAACGGCCCACGCTGCCGTTTGGAACACTCTTTGTTTCGTTTGCGCGAAGAGCTGAGTTCGCCTTTTATTCCTGCTCTACTTAGTGGGGGTGTTGTAGTCTCCTTCAGTCATGCCTTCGATGGGAACGGTGCCCTTCTTTTAAAATGAACTCACACCATACTGACAGTCTTCCTCTCTGCTGACCATTTCGTTCTCTGACGGCTGCTAATAGGGCCACACTGCTGACTTGTCTCATACAATGCGACACTGTTGAAGGCCTCTCGCTGCTGACGGCCGCTAATAGGGCAGTACTGTTAAAGGGCTCTCGCTGCTGACGGCCGCTAATAGGGCAATACTGTTAAAAGCCTCTCAAAGCTGACGGCCGCTAATAGGGCGATACTGTTAAAGGCCTCTTGCTGCTGACGGTCCCTACAGAGCGACACTGTTGAAGGCCTCTCGCTGCTGACGGCCGCTAATAGAGCGATACTTTTAAAGGCCTCTCGCTGCTGACGGTCCCTACAGAGCGACACGGTTGAAGGCCTCTCGCTGCTGAAGGTCCCTACAGAGCGACACTGTTGAAGGCCTCTCGCTGCTGACGGCCGTTAATAGAGCGATACTGTTGAAGGCCTCTCGCTGCTGACGGTCCCTAAAGAGCGACACTGTTGAAGGCCTCTCGCTGCTGAAGGTCTCTACAGAGCGACACTGTTGAAAGCCTCTCGCTGCTGACGGTCCCTACAGAGCGACACTGTTGAAGGCCTCTCGCTGCTGACGGTCCCTACCGAGCGACACTGTTGAAGGCCTCTCGCTGCTGACGGTCCCTACAGAGCGACACTTTTGAAGGCCTCTCGCTGCTGACGGTCCCTACAGAGCGACACTGTTGAAGGCCTCTCGCTGTTAAAGGTCCCTACAGAGCGACACTGTTGAAGGCCTCTCGCTGCTGACGGTCCCTACAGAGCGACACTGTTGAAGGCCTCTCGCTGCTAAAGGTCCCTACAGAGCGACACTGTTGAAAGCCTCTTGCTGCTGACGGCCGCTAATAGGGCGACACTACTGACCGTCGCCCTCACTGCTGACATCCGCTAACAGGGCTAACGTGCCGCCTGTCTCGCTTATTACTGACGGCTGCAAACACCTACGTTGCTGACCGTCTCGCCCAATGCTCGCTATCAATTGAAGTGTTTCAATTTGCTCGCTTGTATTCCATGAAGCTGGTAGCCCGACCAGCATAGACGACACCCGGCTGAGAGCTGTCTAAAATGATTATTCCAACGATGCAGTAATCCGTCCATAAAGCGCCGGGCCGGTCGTCGAGAGGTGGCCTGCTTGCGGTGGCGGCGTCGGACGTCTTGGACAAAGTCAACGTCGCCCGGGCTCGGACGGTGCTTTGCGAAAGTTCACGTCGTTGTCGATGACGTCGGTGTGGACGCAGCCTGTGCGCTGCCCGAGCTTCTGGCCCACCGACAAAACACCGGACACAAAGCCACAACACATTACTCGTTTTTCCCTAGGGGAAGTGGTAAGTGAACAAATGCCGGCGTTCCTTCCCCTCCTCCTTTTTCAAGCCGGTGACACTGAAACAATCCTGATCCCAACGCACACACATGTCTCGCTTGCGGGCATCCTCACGTACGCCGCATTGGCGCGATCCAGTGCAGATGTAGGACTCGGACACGATGCTCAAAACAATACTCTAGTGTCTACAACAATAGAAACACACCACGTGGGTGGCAATGCATCAAATGCTACCGGCGGCCTCGCAGGCGGCAGCCCCTCTACTCGGGGCACCGCCCATCCTACCCCAGGCTCCACATCCACACCGCCTCCGCCCCCACATTGGGTCACTACAACAACCGTAAGCCAATGCCAAACGCCTAAATATCTTGCAAATGAACACAAATGACATTGGTGGGAAACAAGTTGAACTGGAACACTTCTTACACAAACATCACATCCACATCGCCCTACTCCAGATAACAAAACTATAAAATAACTCCAAAATACCGAAGTTTCCTTGACACTCAACACTCCGCCACAACCGTCTTAACAACGACGGTTGTGCTGGACTCATTATACTGGTACATAAAAATCTTCACTTTACCAACGCAACCGCTTCTACCATCGCACAACTTTCCCTTGACCAAACTTTGAAACTACAATCACTACACATACAAATTCACGAAAATCAATTCAATCTATTCAACATATACATCCCTCCATCTAGTTCCTGTCCACCTCACTATACGCCCCACCTGGACTACCTAAACACAACCACTAACACCTTCGCCTTATGTGACTTCAACGCGCACTACCTCTCCTGGCTCACCTCGCAGTGCAGTGACCAGAGGGACGGTTTTCATGTTGATCACCTAGATACACTGGTTATACTAAACAACGTAGACACACCCACTCTCAAACCATTCGACACCCAACCGACTTCTCCTGACGTGTCTCATTCTGCTTCCAGAATTTTGCGCTAAGTGGCCAATGAGCGGACCATCAAGACATGTCAGCTGACCACCTCCCAATAGTCATCAACTACCAACTTCGATCTCCAATCCACAACAAGCCCCCTCGCACTTTTCGTAACTACAAGAGAGCAGACTGGAACGAATACACAACATCGATTGGAGTCGCCCTACAAGACTTTGACATCACCCAACACATTCATTGATACAATCACGAAACACTTCACCACAGTACTTGACCACGTAGACAGAAAACATATATATACCCGCCGGTTTTGTCCGTGACTTCAATCCAGCTTTCTCGGCCAACATTATGCGGAAAACTCAGCAGCGAGACATCCTTCGTAATTTACCTTCCACTAACGACCGAATCACTCTGATTCAAATCCATAACGCAGAAATAGATTCAGATATCCGTGAGCAACAGACGAACCTATGGCGGGATGTGCTTGCAAACACTAACTTTCGAACCTCACCATCGATTATGGAAACTCATTAGGAGCCTCAACAACACAAACACGAACCACATACACACATGAGGCAATCTTTCCATCCAACACCCACACTATACCATCAGACTAACAGCAAGGGGACTTACTCAACAAACACTATGCCAATACTTGCCACATAACACACCATTCAGACAAGAGGATACTCAAAAAGCTACACATATCGCAGATCGATCCAAACACAGATCTCCACTTCACACTAGCCATGACCGTAGACGCCATCCGCCAGACTCAAATTTCCTCAGCAGCGGGCCCAAGTGGCATATCATACATTCACCTTAAACATCTAGGGCCACACGCCTCTGCGGCCTTCACGACATACCAGCAACTGAAAACAAACTATAAAATCATCCCCATCCTGAAACCCAACTAAGCTCCTACAGATCCAGCCTTATGCAGACCCTTTTCCCTCTTCCTGAACCCCTCGAAAATTTTGGAGGATAATTTTAGCGCACACATCCCATTCTCCCCTACGCAACAAACACTGTTTCAGGGCTCAACACTTCACAACCACACTCCTCACCAACCCCACCCAGTCCATCCATGGAGACCTGAACGAAAAGAAGCCAGTCAAACAAACCCTGGCATGTGCTATCGATATTAGTAAGGTCGTTGACACAGTTTGAAGACACGTCCTCATAAACAAAATTCCCAACACACAGACATGCACACGCTGTCTGCAATAATAAGCATTATCAAACTTTATTCTTCCCCAATGCTGTCCCCCTATGCTCTGTGCTTTCCACTTCCTTTTCAATGCCTTCTTGCAGGACCTGCCCATTCCAACAGAACCCAACACCTGCAACAGCTCATAGGCTGACGATCTCGCAATAACCACGCAACACCACAAACACGAGACCGCAGCTGCCCCTTTCCAGTAGTACCTAAACTCTCTTGAATTCTTGCTGCTGGACAACAGATTGAAGGTGTCCACAGGCAAGTCTTCTCTCGCACTATTAACATCGGGTGACAGTGAACACCGCATCCACCCCCATGTCACGCTCAACAACACCTCCATTCCCTACACCCCCACAACAACTATCCTTGTAGTAACTTATGACACGGGATGACATTTTAGCCTCACTAAATCTACATCGGCACCAAAGCCAGACCCAGACTGAACGTGTCTCGGACTCACTACAACCTCTTACGGTCGCTTTAAAGAATCTATTTCAACACTATACAAACAATTCATCAGGCTCGTAATTCCCTACGCAAGCACCGCTTCGTCCTTTGACCTTGCACTCTCACGCGTCAACTCCCTGCGCATCGCAACAGGCTGTACACAGACCCCACTCCTTCCGCACTTGCATGATGATACCTAGGTCCTCTCACTCAAACATCATCTTGATATGAGAGGGATTCAATTCTTTTATAAGATTTCAGACCCGGCAATTCCCTGCTACAACCTACTGAACCCCCGTCCAACTAACCGTCACCTACATAACACGCCGGCAACACACTTCGTTTATCTTTACGCGACCATTCCTGAACCTACAGAAAACACATCTCGTTGTAAACTTCAACATAACTTGTCGTTAATTAAGACCTGTAGGTGGTGCAAGGATTGAAATTACTGGGCGATATATATTTGTTTATTATTTTGAATAATTAAACAAGAACACATAAACGGGGGCAACTACAAGTCAAATGTCTATGATTAATATTGTGTAGTCGTTATGATTAAATGTTATGATAACTGAATAAGTTTACAATTGCACGAACACGGAGGCTTTAAATTGTAAGCGATTAAAATAGACAGAAAGAGACGGTGCGTTGTGTATGAGTTGTGTTCCCTGCCGTTTCCAACTCCACACTGTCGATCTACCAAGAGGTGCCCTGATTCCCCAACTGCTGCCACGACTCCAATCTTACATAAAAGGATGTGCCTTGCGCTACTGCGTGAGAAGGGAATCCTCCAACCAGGGAGCAGCCCCACCGTTCATCAACCTCTGAGGGGCGTGTCCCCCCGGTTCCATATCTCTTATTGGCCCACAAAAAAAAATCAGACTCATCCTCAATTTTTGTAATACATACAGGGCTATGAAGACAACAGAGAATAAACACATGGCCAGCTGCTGCCCTAGACCGGATACTAAACTGCTGATCTCGTTACAACAGGCAGGCACAAATGACCCCCCATTTGACGACGGGTCTTCGACAAGTAACCAAATCCGAGGGCACACATCTGTTTGCCCTTGATTCGGGTGAGGCTTGCCCTATCCAGCCGCTTCCACCGTGAGAAACTCACACTTTGGCTACAAATTATAAGCGTAAAAACGGGGTGTTATAACAATCTAAACACAAACAGATACACACACACACTTCACAGCTCTTGCATTAATGAACACTGAGTCAACACGATCCTGTAAAGTCATCCGCCTGGGTTGGACGTAGAGGAGTTGGAGTTGCCCAGGGGTGACAGGGTCCACCTGTCGAGGCTGTGGTGCGGTCACCACACGGCCCCACAGACATACCAGCATAGACTGGGTATTGTCCCGTCCGATCTTTGCTTGCGGTGCCGAGGTTCACCCGGTACGGTCGATCACGTCATGACGTCGTGCCCATCCACCGCACCCGGCAGGCTCCACGATAACATCGTCAGTGCGTGATCTATGGTAGCGTCCGCGAGACAGCATTAGCTACTTCAAGGGTGCAGGCCTAACATAGGGCCTCTCACCTGATGTGGCACTCCCAACGCGCACACGTCGGAAGGTTCCCGAGCCTCCGGCCGTGCGCTGGAGTTGGGGTTGAGCAACCACAACAACGGCAACGATGCATTAACGAATCCACACTCAGTATGAGTCTCAAGGCAACAGCACGAGCCACAGTCCAGTGGCTTCTACAATCATGGGGCCTCTGTAATATGCTTGTTATAGCCTGCCCACATAACGCAACTTCCGTCCTCTCGCACTCACTAGATTTTTTTTTTACTATTCTCTGCCTGCTCTCCTCACGGCTATTTCGTGCCGCACCGCCAAGACACGTCTTGCCACCAGTCGCTCTGCAGCTGCTCCAACTTTCAATTTCAAAATCATGCGTCCGGCCAGGGCTTTCACTGCCACTGTTCATTATGGCAGAGCATGTCATTATTTGTCGACAGGTGCCGCAAAGTGTTGCGCGTCTGACATTGTGCAGCACTTAGTGACGAACATTGTGGTGCGACCGACATTGTGCAGCACCTGTGACGATTGCATAGTGACGCACCTTGTGCAGCACCTGATGAGAAGACTATGGCGTGACCAACATTGTGCAGCACCTGGCAACGATGGCAGTGTGACGCACATGACATTGTGCAGCACCTGACGACGATGGCAGTGTGACGCACATGCCATAGTGCAGCACCTGACAGCAATAGCAGTTTGGCTGGCGCACATGGCATTCTGCAACACCTGGCAACGATGGCAGTGTGGCCACATGACATAGTGCAGCTCCTGACAACGATTAGAAGATGCCTCCGCCATTCATTTCCTAAGGCACCTAAAGGTAGGGAGGCCCCTGGCCCCAACGCTCGCCAGAAGTTGTGGCATCCAACCATACTGCTACCGCCTCCAGCCCTGCTGGAGTAACGGCCTACCCCCTCTACCTTAACAAAGATCCAATTTATACCTCCCCGAGTTGATCTGCTTACAAGCTAGTTGTACACTTGAAGCCTTGCCACGTTGCACAGCCAGTCCCAGTCTCTGCTTCAGCCAAAACGTTTCGTGAGGGTCCCCGGAGGCAGCAGATAACCGTCGGCCGATGTCGTGGATTAGAAGGCTGCTGGACTTGCCGATAAAAACGGTTGTCTCAATAGCCAAGGGCTCGAAAAGGTAACGGTCGCGATACTTGGTGACGATAGCAGCGGGCGCGCCTGACGTTGCACAGCCCCTGGTGACGATGACAGCCGGACGCGCGTCATTGTGGGGCACATAATGAAGGCAATATGGTGTGCCCGACTAGGTGTTCGACGCCATGGGCCCCAGAGTGTTCTAGAACTCGTAGCCTATTCTAATACGCTCTGCCTCTCTCCAGCGGTATCATGTCGGGTCTTGACATGTTACCTATTGCGCATTCACTTTTAGTGAAGAAAATGTTCGTGATACACTTAGAGCTTCCTATAAATGTTCTTGACACACCCAAGGTTTCCTATCGGTTTTCGTGATACACCCATGCCTTTCTACAAGTGTTCGTGATACTCAAAACTTCCTATAAGTGTTGGTGATACACACAAGGCTTCCTGAAAGTGTTCGTGGTACACCCAAGGCTTCCTAAAAGTGTTCGTGATACACCGAAGGCTTCCTAATTATTTGACTGAAATTGAGTGCTTTGATCACACTCACTTTTTGTACCATCCGATGCCTGCTATCATTGTTTTCTTTCGTGTCTGAAGGAGTTTCCCGGTATAGAAAGCATAAAACTGTTTCAATCGTGTTACCGATAGTGCAGCATACCGCTCTCATTGCGCTGCAGTTGCCGTCGAACGTGGTTTCATTGAAGCCTTAGGGTTTTAACATACACACTTACACCGCCAGATGATCAGAAAAATAGGGCGGCATGAAGAATTGTATGTTATGCTCGAAATACGGGTATAACTTAGTTTCATGCCGTGTATCTTTTCGCGGTGGCCAGTACTTACGTTTCCCGTGTAGTGGCGCCGAGTTTTTGTGACAGCAACGCTGTTCTGCGGACGCTGGGACTTGCATCTGACCATACGACTGATGTAGACCATTGGTGTTAGGATTCGAACCCATCCAGGTAGCTAAATGCATTCAAGTCGTGATAATAATGATTCACTAGATCAATATTGTTCATGAATTCATGAACAAGTTAGAATTTGTCTCCTGATTGCTTGAAGCAACCGCAACGACCAGAGGAGCGTCTTGTGTTGCGTAGCCGATAGCGATAGTGGTCTTCATCGAACTATGTTGGTATTTGTTGTACCCTGTCCAATACCCCTTCCCCCCAACAACATTGGCCGCGTTCGCCTGACCTCGAGTGTTCAGTTTGCTCCCAGACGCGGTGAAGGCAACACCTTCCTCGACCGCTCCTCGCCGCCTCTTGCTGGAAGGTTGCTCATCGTTACCGCTGCAAGTGTTGCCGTTGGTTAGCTCCTCAGTAGTGACAGCATCGACCGCTTTGTTGTGTTTTACGTGAACAGTCTCTTGCCTAACTAGATAATTGTCTCCAGTACTAGGGCAGTATTGAAGTGTGACGTGAGCGGTGTATAAGTGGTGTGTGGGTGGGGGGTTTGATGTGTTCCCGTGATACGTTGTGCCCTCGCTGTTAGCACAAGCAGCCAACCTTCTCTTCGACGCGCTCCAGGTTATGCCATTCTCTTGGTCCTGCTGAGTCGCCTCAGAGTGCCGTTGCCTCTCCCATTAAACCAATCAATGGTCATGGTAGAGTATTGGCCTTTCGCATCTTAGAGTCTCATCACACGCAACCACCTCAATTATCACCATCCTGTGTCAACACCATCTCATCAGGTACGTCCTCTGAAAATATAAAGTCTTAAGCTCCTACAGTTGCCACCTGTAGTGTCGTCGATTGTAGTTATAGGCCTCACAGCCTGTGCCTATCATCGACTCGCTGACGGTACCTGTTATTAAGCGTGTGGCCGGTTTTCCCTGAACAGCTGATCGGCGAGTGAATGGCGCGAGGGCGAGTGTGGCCTTGCGCAACCCCGCGCTTTGCTGTCCCCTCTAGAATGCTCTTACCTCACTTTCAAACAACGAAGAACTGTACCGTTAGTCATCCTTATGATCTTCCTGTTCACCTGATATTTATAATTGTAACGTACATCACGTATGACAATTGGAGCCCCGTTTGGCTACAGTTGCCGAATTGTTGCATCCGAATAATAAACAAATCAAGTTTTGACCTAATTTTAGTGCCACCAAGATGTTGTTATCAAGTTCAACTTCGTTCAATAACTATTATTTGCATTAGTAAGCGAGGTGACTTTAATGCAACAAGACGGCAAACCCACTAATACTGTGGTGAGAGTGGTTAGGAAGGCGACGAGACGGCAAACCCACTAATACTG
>SDVV010015194.1:0-14594 GCA_016164225.1 Gammarus roeselii
GGGCCCGGCCATTATGACGCGGCGGGGGTAAACCAGTGAAGACTGTGGGCCCTGCTGCTGACGACGGTTCCTCGGTACATTCGGGACCCAGAGTGTAAGTTGAGGGGCTACCGGCCGGACCCTTTAGCACAAAAGGGCTAAGTTGTGTGAATGTGAGCGTGTGAGGGTGTGAGGTGAGCCTTGCCGTCGGCCACCCCCCTTTCTGGGGGATGCGGCCTAGTGTCTGTATCTGTATCTGTACTAAAGAGGGCAGACAGGATCCTGGTGGAAGTGGAGGAGTTGAAGTTGACCAGGCGATACAGGGTTCACCTGTCGAGGCTAAAGCGCGGGACCTTATGTCATACTAACATAGACTTAGAAACGCATGCCGTCCCTGGGCGCGCACGGTATGGTCGCTCACGTCCTGCCCAGCCGTTGCACTTGGCAGTCTCAGTCACAATATCATGTCGGTGCAAGATCTATGGGAGCAGTCGCGAGACATAAATTTTCTCACATCTCAGGTGTAAGTCTAGTACAAGGGTTTGCACCGGACATAACTTTCCCAACATGCACATGTCATTGTGTATCAGGGGTTTTGTGCTGTGTGCTGGCTGTGGCTCCTCCACTGCATGAGAAGCTACAGCTAAGTAACAGCAACAACTATAACACTTGCTAGTCTTTGACAACTTTGCTGCTATCAATGGGCACTCAGCAGTAAGAAATGGCACGGAGTTTTCTTCATATGGCGCGGGAATACTAGAATGGTCTCTGTTGAAAAAATTGTTTTCTGTGTTGAAATTTCCTATAGAAAAGCTATTTTGTTTTGTGTTTTCTGAGGTCAACTTACTGTGGTGAATAAATACATACACAGTGACCAAATAAAACATATGGCAATGCACCTCAGTTTCTTGAGCTAATGTGAAGGTGTGATCTTTTTTTCCTTAGTAAGCCTACTTTCTTTTAGGCCCAGAAGGGCTATTGTTCTTGATTTTGCTATCCCTGCATCAGTCCCATCACCATGACAACATTCAAATTTTCAGCTCTTGCACTTTTTTATAAATGTTATTAGTTACAGAATGCCAAGGCTTAACCAATCATGCATAGATTTTGATATATAAATAGCTCAAATTAAAAACAACAGCATGCATGGTTAGCTGATTACCCTCCCCAGGCCTTCCTCAGTGCTGCTCTTGTCAACAAGTGGAGGGGCTAGCCAATTACCTATCATTTTAGTTTTCATAATTCCTCTTGTAGTTTTCTTAGCTAAGAGGATTAGGTTTCAAAATCTTGAAGTTAAACTTACATGGCCACCATTGTCAAGTTTTTCTGTTTTGTTTTAGAACAAAGTTTTTGCCATATTGCATCACTTTTATTTTGGATTATACTTCTTCCAAAAGATAAATGAATTGTGTAAGCTTATGTTAATGAATTGGTAGTACAGTTACTAGACTGCTCAAATCCTTGAAACTAGGAACTCTGTTGATTTTGGTGGTAACTTTGTTGGTGGCTCTGTTTTTTAAAAATACTGTCCAACATGATGGTATTTTCTGGAAAGTAGCAACTGGCATGATAAAAATTGTTCAATTCTATCTATGATCCAGTTCTTTGATCCCTTTGTATCTCTATACTTTCATTTATATTTTTTTATTACTTCATGTGTAAATCAATAACATGCAGTGCTTTCCCCAAATTTAGTTTGATTAAGTTGGTTTAATTGCATTAAATTAATGCCAGAGGCAGTCATATCTCTAACTGCTGAACATTTTCAAATAATTATCAACATTTATCTACAAGATGGAAATTCAAATCTGCTACCTAGCCACATAACTTACAATGAACTAACAAATATATCTGTGAACAAACAAAAGAATGCTATGAAAGCGCACATGTACGTTGCTACTTCTCAAATATATATGGGTGTGGTTTAGTAAATACTGCTGAATATGACTTGGCTCCTGATTGTGTGCATACATAATGGTATTAATATTTTTGCCGCTATTGATGATGACATTTTATTGTACATTATTCCATTTCTGATTATTCCAAATGGAATGGTAAAATTATGATGAAAGTATCTAATATGAGTAGCTACATAGTACTTTTTTTTATTTGATTGATTGATGAATGTATTTTTCCTTTCTAGACAAGTTTAGGTTATATATATTTTCTGTATGGCATCTGAATAATATTTTGATGCTTTGGTAGCTAAATGAAGCCATGGCTTGAAAAGCATTTTATTTTAGCTCAAGCTACCTACAAATTTTAAAAAGGCTTGTGATTATGAATGAAGAGATAGAGTAATGTGAAAAAAAATTATTTGAAGGATTTTTTTGTTCACTGCTAGTTATTGTTGAGTTGAGACTGAAGCTGTCTCATTATTATCACTCATGGCTATTGATAGATAACTAGCTGTTTTGGAAAAATTCAACATGTTGACTATTGATAGATAACTATTTTTTTATATTCAACTTGTTGCTGAATAGGATCATATTAAAGTGGGTATCAATTTGTTGCTGAAAATGATCACAAGTAACTTTTGAATGTTCATATTGAAGTGTATCATTAACTATATTTTAGAGTTGAATGCCTACCTTCTTGAAAACTTTTCATTAATTTTTTTTGCAGGTGAGGAGGGCGAATCTGAGATTGTTTCTGACAATGTGATGGCAGTGTCCGATGTGCCTGCTCTGGAATTTGCCTGCCCTGCTCATCTTGCCCATCTGTCAGAAGATGAGGTAGGATAAATAATGAAACTTGTAAAATACTCTAGAAAATACACTTATTTTTCAAATAATAGTCTCATGACTTGAGCACCTATCAGAAGATTGGGTGGAACCTGTGAGGAACTATCCTATCAAAACAAGTGTTTAGCTATCTTCTTAAGCTTGAGTTTTGTTTATAAGATAGCTACTGCAACATGTGTAAACTGCTTGGCAGTTTTGTAGCTATATTATTAGGCTCTCAAAAATATCTCTGCCCATATCAGTTCAGGTGCTCAGACAGCTGCTGGTGTGATAGGGAACTCATTGTTCCTATCTTGTTGTGATATTAGACAGCTATCAAGATAACATTACAAACCTTGTGTCCCATCCTATCTCAATTATATACCCTAGTTTTTTGTTAGTAAATTTGCTTCAGTGTGGTAGCTATATCAGATATATTGCAAATAGTTTAGCTCATGCTATTGTTAGTTTCTCAGGTTATTGTTGTTTGTATGAATATTTTAGCTGAAGATTATAACTCATTTAATCCAACCTTTCCCCTAATTTTTCATTAATAAAATTGAACTTTTCCATCTAAGTTATGCTGTATAAGACGTTGCAAAGTGTTGTTTGTGTTTCTCAAAAAAACCTTCCCCATTAGCCTACATGGGCTAATACTTGATTTAGGGCCTAACATAAAGCTACATAGTTTTTTGCGGTAGGAACTGTGCAATTTACTGCAACTGGTAAACACCTCAGAATATATTTGAATCATTCTGCCATTTACTGTACATATTTGTTTGCCTTGTAGCTTTGCTATTACTTGAACGTCTTCATTACAGATTTGATCTCAATTGTTTTTGTTTTCTTCAGGTTGTTGTGTGGGTGGACCCACTGGACGGGACCTCAGAGTACACTCAAGGTGAGTTCAAAGATAGTGTAAATTACTACTCGGACAGGGTTAATTATTAGAATGAATCCTGTAATCTTACAGGGTTAGCAAGGGGAAGGAGGAGGTTTGTGTTTGGATACTTCTGTGCATATTTGGCATTAGATTAATTTATATTGAACGCAGATGCGGCAAGTGCGGCTGACTCGGGTATTGTGGCAACAGTTGAAAAGAGAAAATTCCTGGAATATTGAATGGTGTATTTTTAGCAATTTGTGTATTAAATTTACTAAATTAGATAGTTCCAGGTGTGATTATTATTTTCATTTAAAATGTCTATTGTATGAGCAAGAACAATGAAGAGTAACAGAAATAATTGTTTCACTTTATTAGTTTCACATGAAAACCAAAATTGTTTTGTGTAAGTATATTTTTTAAATAAATTTAACAAACTCAAATAATAGCCTACACAGCTTCTCCTCTGAATCCAACACCAGTGCTGTATCATCTGCAAACAGTAACTGGCTCAACTGCCACCTCTGCCCATTAGTTTTCAACAGCTCCAAACCACGATCCAATACACTAGCGTGCAACTTGCTGACCACTCCATCCATGTAGAGATTGAATAGCCAAGGAGACATTACGCTGCCCCGTCTCAGACCCACTTTCACTGTAAACCAATCGCTCATCTTGCACCCCACTCTGAAACATGCTGTGCTGTCAACATAGGAACTCTGAACTGCTTTCAACAGATTTCTCTCCACTCCACACAAACGCAATACCCTCCACAACTCTTCCCTGTCAACCCTGTCATAGGTCTTTTCCAATTCCATGAAGGCCCAGAACACATCTTTTTCCTTTGCAAGTTACTTCTCACAGACCTATCATACTGCAAAAATCTAATCAGCACACCCTCTACAACTCCTAAAGCCACACTGTTCTTCTCGGAGAAATGTGTTGAATTTAATCAACTGCTATTGCGTCAGTGTTGTGTTGAATTAAAGTGACTGCCATTACGTCAGTGCGTACTTTTCAGCTGCATCTATTTTATTGGTAAGGATCTTTTAATGATACGCAAAATCACAAATTTATTTTGAGATGGCTCACACCAAAGTACTGTAGACGGGCGGGCAAAAGAGCTCTTCAGGGAAAGTATGTATGGGTCCTTTGTAGGCACCAGTTTCAGATGCGCTCACCAGCCCGCTCTGACAGCCTCCTCACACCCCTTATAGCTGTCCTATCCTCCCAATTAGAAACTCTAGTCATGGATGTGGCAAGAGCTAGCGGCCAACTGGCCAACTTATCTTTACAAATTTCTCTTTATTAAACCTTCATTACCATATTTACAACAGGCTGGCAAGCACATCCTACACCACTATTTACAACAGGACAAGGTAAACACTTCAGACTGACAGGTAAGCATATGAAGGTCGGGGCACCTGTAAATGATGCCAGGGGACTCCACGTTAAGTAATATTAATATGGAGTCCCCTGGCTCTGGTGGCCGCGGTGACGTTCCCATTGAGGAGGCTGCTGTTTGCCGCGGCATTGGTGCGGATGGCCGCGGAGGTGGTGTTGCGGGTGTTGGTGTCCATCAATTGTTAAGGGTCTCTGCAGTCGTCCGTCTCCCAGTTTTCTTTGCTGAGGATTGGCCAGGCAAATGTCAATAGTCTTACAAACAAAATAGATTTTATTTCAGATTACTTCAGAAAATAGGCTGAAATTGTTTGTGGTTTGTGAGACTTGGCTTGCAAGCTTGGTTTGCTCTTATTTTGTTGAGGTTCATGGGTTTTCTGTTGTAAGAGGAGATTCGCATACTGGAGGGAGAAAACAGAGGTTAATCTGGACTTGCCAAATGTGGCAGCTGTTTTTCGGGTTCAACTTGATGTGTGGATTTTGGCTGTTTATGATCTGATAAGTTTGATTAGTGACTTCTCTGTTGGTCGTGTTGGGGGATTTCAACCTGCCCTCGGTGAAGTGGTCGGCTGAGTTGATGCAGGGAGAGAATGTTGACTTGGTGGATTAACTATTTTTGGATTGTTATACATCTTGTGGCTTGCATCAGTGGGTGAGGGAGCAAACTTTTCTCTTGTCCGGCAAATATTCTGGATTTATTTTTTACAACCCAGCCAGTTCATGTTGGGGATGTTGTTGTTTTGGCTCCTTTCCCGAGGTGTGCTCACTCCACTGTTATTTGTGATTATTTGTTTGTGAATGTCTTGGAGTCTGATGGTGCAAGACACCAAGCTTGGAAGTATTCTTGGCTCCGGGGTAACTACGACGCTATTTCCAAAACATTGTCGAGAATTGATTGGCCTCTTGAATTAGTTTACCTGGGTGTTTGTGAGGCATGCATATAGTGTGTTCCTCACTTTACTGAGGAGGCTGATAGACTAACATGTGCCTCTTGCTGGAGACTTGACTAGGGTACCATGATCTGTGAGGCTTCTCCACTGGTTTAAGGTGAGGAGTGCAAAATGTGTGAGATGAGTACAAGATTTCATGAAGGAGGTTTGGCAGAAACGATCACCATACTTTGGAGTCACTAGCTATCTTTCTTGATCTCAACTGTCAGTTTCGAAATGGTGCTTTGTTTAGCCGATTTCAGTATGAGGAATACCTTATGCAACGGTGTAGTGACTCCCCAAAGCTGTTCCATGCTTAAACACGAAGGACGAAGTAAGGTTGTCTTGGGGTTGAACCACTTCGTAATGCAGGTGGACAGCTGGTTTACGATGAAACAGGAGATGGCTGAGCTCCTGTCATCTGCCTTCTCTGACGTATCTAGAGAGGATGTTCCTCCCAATCCTGCTCCTTTCCAGTTATTTGATGGTGAAATGAGTGAGTTTGCCATAAGGTCTAGGAATGTCCTTGACTTTCTGGCTAGGCTCAATGTTAGTTCAGCAATGGGCATGGATGTACTTCATCCAAAGTTGCTGAGGTAGTGTGCTGTGCAATTGACACAGCCTATTGTTAAAATCTTTATTTAACCTTTCTCTGCAGAGTGGAGTGCTCCCTGATGCATGGAAGAGTTCATTGGTGATTCCAATTTTCAAAAATGAATCTAAATATGATACCCTCAACTATCGTCCAGTTAGCCTTACCTCTGTTTGCTGCAAGTTGATGGAAAGGATTGTTGTTGCTGAGCTGGTGGACTGTATAGAGTCTTACCAGCTCCTTTCTTCCAGACAATTTGGATTTAGGAAGGCTAGATCAACAGAGGATCAGATGTTGCTGGTCTATTCGGATGTAGTTAAGTCTGTTGATGCGGGTTTGGTTGTAGATATAGCCATGCCTAATTTTTCTAATGCATTTGATGTTGTTTCCCATCCCATTTTGCTTCTGAAGTTGCAGGCTATTAAAGTTTCTGAGGTTGTGGTGAAGTAGATAGGTAGTTTTCTTCATTCTTATATTATGTGTGTTGGCGTTGATGGGATGAATATTGAGCCGAGGGATGTTCTGAGTGGGGTTACACAGGGTTCAGTCTTGGGTCCAGTCCTCTTTCTCATGTATGGTAATCTTGTGACGGATAGCCTTGTATCTAAGTATGGCGCATTTGCTGATGATTTTAAAATTTATTTGTCTTTTCAACGTCATGATGTTGTTGGTGGTGTGTCTGCTCTGCAGGGAGAAGTTGACAAAATATTCCAGACTTCAACTCCATGGAATTTGTCATTGAACCCTAGCAAGTGTGTTGTTTTACGTTTCAGAAGACGTTTTGCTGGTTGGATTGGTCCCGGTGAAGAGGCTTTTGACACTCTCGGGGGGGCTCGTTTGGAGTTCATCCAATTTCTGCGCGATTTGGAAGTTCATGTGGATGTTGGTCTCAAGTTTCATGGCCCTGGCAGAGGAGTTGTGAGACAAGCTGCTGGTCTTTGTAATGATTTGCTTCGATCGACAGTGAACAGAAGCCCAAATTTTATGGTCACACTCTTTGTGGCACATGTCAGGCCCATTCTTGATTACTGCTACTGTGTGTGGAATCTTTGTTATGTCCAGGATGTGAAGTTGCTTGAGTGTGTTCAGAGAAGGTGGACCAAACAGGTGCATGGTCTGTTTGAGATGTCCTACCATGACAGGCTGATGGCTCTCAATTTGTTCTCAATCAAGAGCAGGTTACTGAGAAGTGACCTCATGAAGTATTGGAGAATTCTGTGTTGTGACCAGGGGGTTTTGGTTTGTCCATTCTGTCCCAAAGGCTGCTGGATGGTAGGACACGGGGACATCGGCACAAACTCTTGATGCCCCGCAGCTATGTGGATGTGGCAAGGAGGTTTTTTAATGTCCGATGCATTAGTATATGGAATAAGCTGCCTGCTGCTGTTGTCAAGTCTTCTAGTATTTCTGCTTCCCAGGCAGGTTTAGCAGAGTTTATGGGGAATAGGTTGTTTGAGTGCTAGGGTCTAGCATTCCTGGCCGTATTGGCGAGTTTGTGGTGTGATTCGTCCTGTTGCTTGTTTCTGGTTGCTATTCTCTTTATATTGCCAATGGTGCGTTTCCGTTGTTGTTCTGCGGAGTCTTTGTAGGTGCTGGCGCGCATGGCTGTGCTGACCTCTCCTGGCTCGGTACACTTACGACTGGGTATACTGAGCCCTTGGGGTGGCTGCAAAGGTAAGAATCGGGGGCCATTCAGATGCCTCGAGGTGCTACCCAATATACACACACATATACACATATAAAGGGATATAAAAGAAGCAAAGGCAACAAACACAGCAGAAGTGCTACTGTGCTAGAAGCAACAGCTGACCAGACTGGCTCATTATATACTGTCATGGTATGCTCATATTATTATCTCATATTCAAGAACCAAACAGACATGGAGTAAAACAATCACAATAATTAAACTCTAAAAGCTCTGGAGTAAAATAAAACATTTTTTAAATGAAATTAACTCTGTATTAAAATGATCAACACTGGAAATCTTCAGGACCACTGGCTAATAAACTGTACTTGAGCAAACCACACTATAGAAAGTACTACAGTAATCTTATGGAAAACATCACAAAACTACAGCTTGCAGTTAGATGTTCTTGAAGGATTATAAGGGATCAATAATTACTCACAGCACACCGGCTATACTTGTGAAGCTATGCTAGTCTCCTTGATTTACAGAAATAATCAAGTAACTCTAGTTAATAGCAAATCACAACAAACAGATTCATGGAGGAGTGCACTCAAGCATAAAGCACTCCAACTCACGGGAGACTCCCACCCGAGAACCATCCCCCTGTTGCCACTCCCAGTAGCAAGCTGCAGTGGTTTGACCCACTGGACAATTAAAGAGGGGGACAGTCCCTTGGAGGGACCTCGATAAGCTGGTAACCGACATGACTAAAGCGTTACTGGAGAGGAGTGCTCAGGTGTCCCAGAGGGTGCACAATCCTCTTGGATACGCTATTATCCCCCTGGGGAAAAAGCCTAAGAACGTGGGGAATCCCACTACAGTACGACCTGATGTAGTCTCAGAAAGGGATTTGTGCAGTCTTGCAATCATAGGGATGAAGCCCTAACATGTAATTTCATGCTCGATATATACTTATGGATGAAGCATAATCTAAGAGATAGTGACAGGATTCACTATAAACTTCATTCTGTGACATAAGCAGAACTCAACAAAAGTGGGAAGTCATGAAGGTTACCTTTAATTTCATTCAATTGATTTTGTTTGCCTGGCCTGGCCTGGTTCATTTTTTTGGTAGAATTTCCCTTAATGGTGGAAGCATTCTCATTCATGCATATTATCTAAGTCAGTTGCTCATGTTCTCATGCCAAATTACTTTCTTATCCAATTCTTTTGTATGCAGGTTCCTTATTGAGATGGTTATGATCAAATTGTAGCCTGGTGGGCGTATCTAGTTTACTTTTAATCTGACTACTGCCCTTATTCAATCTCTCTTCATAGCTATATTTTTTGAAGCATTCAATTTTTCTCTGCAACCAAATTAGTTTATGAGGGCATACTTTCAACACATATCTTGAACCTTCAAAGTCAGGGCAAATAAAAAACGTTAAGGATAGCTGCCTTCTGTGGGTGAGAGTAAGGTTACCAATGATATGTAGTCCTCAGCAGTGTATAAAGTTTGCAGCTAGAGTGAAATTACCCTTTACCAGAATTTGAATATTTGTGCATTCTTCCCACAGTGCCTAGCATCTAGGTGATATCACCTGTGCATATCCTATACACGTCGGTATATTAGTACAACACACTATTATTTGTATCTCGCAACATTTTATCACTGTTATACATAGCTATTACACATGTCATTTGTTTCTTGCAACATACTATCACTGCAGTATATTACTACTACATATGTCATTTGTTTCTTGCTACATACCATCACTACATTGTTACCACAAATATTCTTTGTTCTGTACAACATACTGTATGTGCAATATATTGCTAGGCACTACAAATGTCATTTGTTTCATGCATCATACTGTCACTGCAGTATTTTGCTGCGACAAAATGTTGTGTTTCTTGCAACATACTATTAATGCAGTATTCATTTACCTTGTCCCTCTTCTTTTTTTCCCGGCTCCTCATATGGCAGCCTATGAGTGCATCAGAGAAGGTCATAAGACTGTGTGTGCCACTATGCCAGGCGTGAAGTGCACAAGTTAGTGTGCTTTGACCACTGTCATCCATTTCTTGTTCAATTTGAATTGTCATGTGTTGATATTTGGTCATTTGTTGTAGCGTAAGTTAACATTACTGTTGAAGAGTCCCATTTATTTATTAGGCTGCCAAACCTTCCTTGTTATAGTGCTTGCATGGCCTGTCTTCAATACCCAAGCAATAGTAGCCCTTTCTTTCAAGTTGCCTGGTGAATTCTAGCAATAATTTTTGCAGTTTCTTGTGTTATTTATCTCATATGCACATTTTCTCACCCATTCCGTTTGTGTGGAAATTCAATTTTATGTAGCTACTACTAACTCATTTGCAACTTTGTTGCTAGGAACCAACTCAGTGTTTTATTTTCAATGCCCTTTGTTGAACTCAATGTTAAGTTACTAGCTAGTTGCCAGATGTGTTAATCAAAAACTTTCTACTCAGGTCCTACACGAGAATTTATGGTTGAAGTTATCAGATGCATTCCTATTTTTTTAATAGATCTTTGAAATTGCTGTTCCTAATATTGCTAACTTTTTTTACTACTCTTATCACACACTTATGACTGAGATAATTTTTGACAGGTGCTGGCCTACTTTCCTCTCTTGTGATACCCACATCCTTAACTTTTATTTTACAGTTTTTGTATTGTATGCAATTGCTGAGTATTTTATCTAATTGTCTTTCTTTTGAAACCTGATTTTTTGAAGTCTATTTGGACAATGATGTTGGCTATATATGCTAAATCAAATCATAAATTTCTTTCTGTTCATCAGGGTGAATGGTTCAGTAAGACTTAGATGTTGTTAATTTATTTTCCTTGACAAGTTTTCATATTGAAAAGCATGTGCAGATTTGATAGCAGCATTTTATTTATCCATGTATTAAAATCCCAACTCGTAAAATGAAATAATTATTGCTATCGCTACTTGTTAAAAAAGTTGTTGATTGTGAATTTTTTGACAAATTTATTTCTTGATGAAATTTAAGGTAACTACTGCATTACACGTGTCGAATGGGTAACTCTCTGCATTCTGCTCTCGTTCCTTATAGATTATTCTCCTCTTCAGGTCTTCTCGATCATGTGACCGTCCTGATTGGCATTGCTTCTCAAGGCAAGGCCATTGCGGGAGTGATTCACCAACCTTACTTCAACTACCAGAACAAGGAGTAAGTACAGTGCTGAATCCATATTTTTTGTGTTGCTCTAGTACATTTTTCATCCTAACAGACGTAAAAACAAATCCCCAAGAAGAGTTGGTCAACAAAAAGACGCATCCTGCTCTTCTCTCATACACTCACACATACTAAACCTAAGCTCTTTAGTGCTGAAGGGTCCAACCAAGAGTACTTTAGCGCTAAAAGGTCCAACCAGAATTCTGCAACACACTTCGGGTCAGGAATGAGGTTCCAATGTGTTAGCTGGGGCTCATAATTGCAGGGCCAATGGTCCACTCACGCCTATCCATTGGCGTGAGTGGACACTGATCTCTCTTCTCTTTAGAGCCTGCTTCACGCCCCAAACTTCTTTCTTGCTCTAGTCCTAAGCCCACTCACCTCCACTTTCACTTATTTCCCATCATCCATCCTTTGTCCTCTAACTCCCTTACCATCCCTGTTCTAATACAAACGTCATTATTGATCCTACCCTTCAGCATCCCTCCGGCAGAACCTCTCAACACTTAGTACCAAAATCGGTCTCCTAACCCGTTTACCATCCCTGTTCTAATTCAAGCGTCATTATTGATTCTATCTGAAAGCATCCCTCCGGCCATAGCTACCTCGCAACATTTAGTCATAAAATCTGTCCTCAAACTCCTTTACCGTCCCTGTTCTAATTCAAACGTCATTATTGATCCTAGCCTTCAGCATCCCTCTGGCCATACCTCTCAACATTTAGTTCTAAAAACATTCAACCTTTTTTCCGCTCTCGCACTTCCGTCTCGGCCCCCATAGAGCACAGTTGGGACAACTACCCCCTCATACGACCCTCTCGTTTCTTTTATTCCCACATCAATCTAATCATTCTTCCATTCCCCATCTCCTACAGCTCATTGCACTTTTCAGTGCACCCAACACTGAATGCCCTTACTTCACTTGAGATTTCGCCTCTATTTTCACTAGTCCAGTCTACTCATAGAAAAAAATCAGGCACTTACTTGGAACACTAACTTCCTCCAATAACTCATCATTCAGGCAGACACTGATTCGTTTCCATTGTCATTCATTGAAACTTATTACTTCACGTATACCCACATTGCCTTGCTTCTCTTCCAAACCTCGACACAAGAACAAACAACTTCTCCAAATCAGCTACTAGTGCCATAGCATTCACAAACAGCAACTGACTCAACTGTATACTCCGCCTACTTGCTCCTTACAACTCTAAACTTTGATCCAATATACTCGCGTTCACGTCTTTGCTTGAAGAGATTGAACAGTCAAGGAAACATTTAGCAAGTTTGTCTGTGTACTTTTACTTGGAACCAAGCACTCACCTTCCTCTCTACACTGGCATATGCTCTGCTATCAACAGAGAAAACCTGGACTGCTTTAAACAGATTTTCGCCCCCAATCCAAAGAATAGCAACACCCTCCACAACGTTTCTCTGGCGACGCTATCACAGGCATTTTTGAGATCAATGAAGGATCAGAATATATTATTTTCCATCACAAGGAACTTCTTCCAGACTTATCTCACTTCAAGAATCTGATTTACTCACCCTATATCACTTCTATAACAGCTCTTTCTCGCCCATCACACTATCCGAGCCGTCTCTAATCCCCTCCCGAACAACTTACCCACCACACGTCACTAACTAATAGCTACCTCTTGAGTTGCTGTACACATGTTCATCTCTTATGTCCTTATAAACCGAAAAAGCAAGCTCTGTGCAGCTCAATTGCACCAGACCCAACTCAAGACATATTTAGTAATTTCACTAACTATTCGACTGCCGCTACTCCAGCCCTCTTTTGGCTCTCAGTCGCAATGCGGTCCGTGCCAAGGGCTTCGATGCTTTTATCACCTTCTTCACCCCTTGCACATCTTCTTGAGTAATGTCGGGCAACAATTCTTGCACCCAAAACCGGCATCCGTGCACCGCAACCGCAGGCGCCCTTTAACGCCTGCTGGAGCCATTCAGCACTGGTTGCCACGTTCATTTCACTCGTCTTCAAAACTTCTCTTCCTCCTCCCACTTTTTTGTTCCTCTTCCACTCATGCTTCGTCCTCAATCTTCCTTCCACCAGTAGATGATCAGACTTTCCTGCACCTTCCTCTCTCAATACCCGCACATCTAACAGCCTCCCCCCCACCATTATCCTCAAAATCAACATCAAATTCATCATTGGGGTGGATGGATGATTATTCATTTTATAGATCATTATCACTTAAATTTAATATTTTATTGTTTCTTATTTCGTGGACTCAATTACTTTTCTCTGCCCTTTTTTTTTCGTAGTGATAAATTTTGCATTTGTTATCATGTATAACAAGGTGGGTTGAGACAAGGTGATCCAGGGAAGGGGGGTACTCGTGGGACCAGCGAGACTCAGGGTTTAGGGAACCTGGGGGACCCTTCTAAGGCCTTTTGGGACACCCTTGAAACCCTTTTGAGAAACTGTGGGACCCACTTGAGGCCCCTCTGAATCCTGGAACCTTTGCTCCCTCCTCCCAAATCTACGTTAAACCTACTCTGAATATAAGTGGAACCTACTCTGAATCTACGTTAAACCTACTCTGAATCTACGTCAAACCTACTCTGAATCTTTATTAAACCTACTGTGAATCTACGTTAAACCTACACTGAATCTACTTTAAACCTACTCTGTAACTACGGTAAACCTACTCTGTAACTACGGTAAACCTACTTTGAATCTACGTTGAACCTACCTGCCGCCACTCTTCAATTGCCCTACGGGGGAGTCTGCATTAACTTCGCATTGGGACTCCGGTGGAAAACGGAAGCAACTACTACTACGTTAAACCTACTCTGAATCTACGTTAAACCTACTCTGAATCTACGTTAAACCTACTCTGAATCTACGTTAAACCTACACTGAATCTACGTTAAACCTACTCTGTAACTACGGTAAACCTACTCTGTAACTACGGTAAACCTACTTTGAATCTACGTTGAACCTACCTGCCGCCACTCTTCAATTGCCCTACGGGGAAGTTTGCATTTACTCTGCGTTGGGACTCCGGTGGAAAACGGAAGCAACTACTACTACGTTAAACCTACTCTGAATCTACGTTAAACCTACTCTGAATCTTTATTAAACCTACTGTGAATCTACGTTAAACCTACACTGAATCTACTTTAAACCTACTCTGTAACTACGGTAAACCTACTCTGTAACTACGGTAAACCTACTTTGAATCTACGTTGAACCTACCTGCCGCCACTCT
>SDVV010015195.1:0-14593 GCA_016164225.1 Gammarus roeselii
TGCATAAATCACTTTCAATAGGTTTCAATTATCATCCATGTACACCAAGTCAACCTTATATATGCATAACTGATATCAACACTTCCAAAGACTGGCAATGATCTTTCCAACAGATGACCTTTTAACTGTCACTGACCTCATGACGTTTCTTGTGCGAGGATTCAATTGTCTGAAGGGCAGTTCGTCTGAGTAACTTCGGTGTGGGGTTCAGAAAACAACATCAAGTTTCCATTGAGCACGTTAAGAGAGATAACTAACACATCACAACATTCCATATCAATAAAATACAAGCATTTTACAACATTCCAAACTAACAAAAAAAAGCCTGTAAAAACATTGCAACGATTATTAAATGTATGAAAATATTTCATATCTTCTTATGCTTAGTATGTTATGTATTTCCTCATCATACACATTTTCCAAATAGGACGGGGTTGTTTCGTACCAAATATTTCATTTTGTGATACAAAAAATCTAGCCACCTTTTTTCAGTGTAACTTTTTTATTTCAGAACAGGTGCAATATGTGTATAACATACTAGGAAGTGTTCACAACCGCAGGGACGAGTCAGCTTTCACTGACAGCATTGGACGAGTTCACGGAAAGACCGAGGAATAACAGATGCACCGCTAAACCATTATGGATTTGAATGGCATCGAACTTTCACTTTCATCCATGCCTCCAACAGCTGATCGTCATAGTCCAGCTGATGTTATTGGTTAGTTATTTTTCAACGTTCTGGTGACATTTTCAGTGATGTCTAAGCATCCAACCTTGGAAAAACGTGTTACAAAAAGTGTTTCTTCAAACAGAACCCAAAATGTGCTGACTTGGGAGCAGAATGAGTTCTTGGGGTACAATGACTGCTTTCAAGTTGGATCCTCAGGGAGGCGGCTAAGCTGAGTTCCCAGGCGGTCACACAAAAACCTCTGCGGTAGCGAACAAGAAATTATCTTCTCGCCGAGAGATTGAAACAGTTCGAAACACAAACTTGTGAACAACTTCTTGAGAAGTGAGCATAAAACCAACACCTTCTGACCAGCCTGGTAGAACGGGTGGGACAGGAGTTCTGTTTTAGTTATCAGCTGCAAATTTCTAGTATGAGAGCCGTACTTTTCCATCTCTGAAGAAGGGTAAAAGTTTAAAAACAGATTGTTTATCTTCATTGGTTTCGTTTGAAAAATATATAGTGTACAATTTTTTATTTTCCGTCTCGAAAGCCCTGCTAATATATTCATCGATATTATTCGATAATTACTCATTCATGAATTCGGTTTTATGAAAAAAAAAAAAAAAATGCCAAACAAGTAAATGATAGGTAGTGTTTTACTTCACATTAAACGAAAATATCTGAAATAATCGAGAAAAATAACCCTCGTAAACACCACATCAGTTTTTTATGGGCCCAAAATCCACCAAATGATGCTTCCAATGCTTCCACAATTTATTTCCCAAGGCCCCAAAGATAAGGCCACTCTGATCCAAGCTCTGCTCGGCGGAGGTAAAGGCATCCCACCATACTATTGTCGCCTCCAGACACTTGTGAATCCCCTCTGTCCACCCTCTCATACACGCCATGCAATACTCGTATCAAGCCGACTATACATCCCTACGTGAGATAACTGACTTCGACCAATTCTAGTCACGTGACATGTTGGGTCACAACCAACGCATGACGCATTAAGCTCAATAATCCTATTTGTCTTTTATTCGCATACACCTATGTTTTGCCGGCTGAATACTACAGGCGGTCGGTGATGTTTCTGCAAGTTACATTTTTGGGAAATCCAGCCTCAAAGATTATTCAGAAGAAGTTGGTTGCAGGACTCTGATGAGAACATGTGGTGAGGGGGAGGGTAAATGAAAAATCTTAGCTGTATTCATTTCGACCGTCAAGTAGTTTTGGACACTCACAAAATAAACATTTCGAAACCAAAGTTCATTCTAATAATATTTTAATACACCTGATTAAATTTAATGATTAGTCCGTTCACACAAGTATTGTGTGGGCAGTGAGATTTTTTTCTGCTCCCTGTGTAACCATGAACATAGCATGTACAGACTAACCATTATCGTCTATACCTCTGCTTCGCTCACTTTACAGCAGGTCTCCAGTCAAACCTCCTGTTAACAACAATACTGCTCTCCCAATCTCGCCTTCGTCTGTGCCTCAGCCGCGCCACAATCACCGCCGTCCGTAAACACCTTGATTGCCGCATGCCAAGATTGATTAATTATTCGGCGAAACCGATGCAGACAATCCCAGGACTGACTGACGGACAACCCTTGAGATCGACGGGTGGACGATCCCCCATGACTATTAGGCCGACGCCCTTCAAACTGACTGGTGGATGACCGTCGAGACTGACTAGTGGACGACCCCCGAGACTGATTGTCAAACAAATTCTGAGACTAACTGGCGGACAACCCCGATAGCGACCCGCACACAACCCCCATAACTGACTGACAGAAAACTCCCGAGACCAACTGGCGGACGATCCCCGAGACTGACTGACGACAAATTCACAAGACTGACTGGCGTACAACACTCAAGACCGACGGACGACCGAACCCTGAAACCGACTAGCATACGACCTCCGCGACTGATGATGATCATCAACAGTAAACAATGTTCCAGCAGTGCCTGATAATCATCATCAGTAAACAATGTTCCAGCAGTGCCTGATGTTCATCAACAGTAAACAATGTTTCAGCACTGCCTGATGATGATCATCAGTAAACAATGTTTCATCAGTGTCTGGTGATCATCAACAGTAAACAATGTTCCAGCAGTGCCTGATGATCATCAACAGTAAACAATGTTTCAGCACTGCCTGATGATGATCATCAGTAAACAATGTTTCAGCAGTGTCTGGTGATCATCAAGAGTAAACAATGTTTCAGCAGTGTGTGATGATCATCAACAGTAAACGATGTTTCAGCAGTTTCCGGAGATCATCAACAGTAAACAATATTTCAGCAGTGCCTGATGATCATCTACAGAAAACAGTGTTTCAGCAGTGCCTGATAATCATCATCAGCTTGTCATATAATATGTCGTCATTGATGTGACACATGCCGCATTTTAAGTGGCTATCATGTCGTGTGTGCGTAAAAACGAGCTGAGGGCAAAATATATGAGAGACAGATGAGTTTTTCTGAGACATATCAGCTGTACGTTTTTCAATAACTAAAAACAATTTCTCAAAGTCCAGTAGCTTTATTATCATGTCAAATATTTTATTCATACGTAACTTAAAATCTCCCTTACGAAACCCGACGTGATAGAAGACGCCTACCGAGGAATCCCTCGAGGGGAGAAGCGGTCCTGCGCAAATTGCACGGCTCTGTATAAACTCTTTTCTAATTCTTACATATTAAGCCTCCAAAAATAGGTAGGCGGCCGCCTCATGCGCCTCTTGTGGGTACGTGATAGTCCCTTGAACAGTAGCATGCCCAGGGGTTGTTCTCAATTTTAGGATTATCAAAACAAACAAAGAATGGTTGGCACTTTATCACTGATTATGTCAACCAAGATGACACGACCATCGATATCATTATTCTAAATGTAAAGAAAGATTAACATCACTAGCTCGTAGATATATTTTGCTTTGCAGAAAATAATGCCGTGAATACTTTGACCCCACATATTTTAATAGGTAATCATAGAAATCGTCGGCATGTGTGTGAGTCATTATATTGCGTTATATTTTCAGGGTCCTGATCTAGAGTCAGAGTGTGGGAAAATTGTGCCGCGTTTATAATTCTCTAAATTGCCATAGAGTGAGATTGACGTTAGACTGTGGATGACATAAAGTTTGGATATAATTGGATAGTATGGCATCCAGGTCCTCTGTCGCCCAGTGAGGGAACCTCCTCAATGAGGTGGATGGTGTCTCTGAAAGGACGTTCGGTCCTGCATTTAGTGAAGGGCATAGAAATTATGTATCTTGCTTTAGCACTGATTTTGAAATGCAAATTTGACAATATTTAAATTCGTACAATGATTGCAGGCATAAAGTAATGCAATTTATTTACAATAGTATCTATCCTTGAGCTTGTAATGGCGAGTTGATGCACGCAATGTTTTCTATAAATTTATACGTCGATCACATCGGGAGAAACGCCAACGTATGCATCATAAAAAGATGTCTTTCATCCGAGGGTTAAAGCTAACTTAGATATTTCAGATGTTATGTAAATAACAATGTAAATTATTTAGGTTAAAGGTGTCACGGCTTAGAGTTTGCCACATTTGTTAGATAAAGGATAATTCCCAATTCGTTTGATGTTTATCGTTAATGTAGGATGATAGTTCAATTTCTTGATAGATTTTGTTACCATTAATTCTTGATGGCTTATTCGCTTGATATGTTTGCTCCCCTCTTATGACATCGCCGTCTCTTCAGCGAGTGCTGGCTTCCCAACACCTCAGCTGCGTTCGGCAGCAAATTTCAAACACGATTTCCCGTGAAGAGCCACTTGCACCGAGCAGTTCAACTCCACCTTTAGTTGGATGCACTTGCAGCTACTTGCGCCCTCTTGCGGATAAAGTTCAATGGGATGGAGGCCGACAAAGCGCTGAAGTTAGTTTCCAGGTGGGCGACACCTCGGGAACGGAGAAAAGGAAGAGGGAAACTTTGGAGACATGTCGGTACAAGGAACATTGTGAAGAGGAAGACAATTGGAACTGGAAATTGAGGTAAGGCGGAAACAGCCAAAACTTGAAATTTCGGACCATAGGGAGAGGAGATTTCGTAAATAGAAATGAAATGTTGGATTTTTGGTTGCAAGATATTTTCTAGTACGAAATGAACAATTTTTGAATGGAATGCATTTGAAACATTATTGCCAATAAATTTTCAAACAGATTTTCACATAAATTTGAGTAATGTCCTATTTTCATTTGAATATACAGTCAGGTAAAAGGTGTCCCTAACGTTTTGTTCGTGAATTCGTCATTGAGGCTGAGTTCGCGAACGGTTCTTTCGATTCAACTATTATGAGTAGGTGATGCCCTTCTACTATTCAAATTTTCAAGCCTTTTTGTTCACGAACCGCAAAAAAAATATATTTCGAGCATTTTAAATCCGGTGAATGCCCCGAGTTCATCGCATTGACTTCTGAGCTTCAAATAATTTCATCATTACTATTTCTTAACGTGGCTTTTTTTCTTAAATTGTTATGAACTTAGCAGGGCAGAGCGCGGAACTCTTCAAAGTCAATGTCTGAACAATCCTTTGTTATACTCGATGACTCCCAATTACTACTGCAGCTAACAGTTCTAGGAGTTTTCCACGTCCCCATACGTCCTCTCATTCAAGGCCCCCCAGCGGCTGGATTTACCAGTCCCAGTTATTGGACATTCATTGTCTAACTTGAGGCCCCTGGGCTCTGCCAGGGCCATCAACCTAGAGTTTATGCATCGAACTCGACCGTTAGACTAACCTTTAATTAGGCAACTTCCGAATAAGAAATTACATTTGAAAGAGCTCTTATCTTGCGACCAAAATCATCATTTTGCTAAGAGTAATTACGTCCTTGAGAACTGGCTGTCTCCCCCGGGAGGAGTTGGGAGGGAAGGAGGGAGAAGGGGTCAGGTAAAACATTTTTTTTTTAGATTTCTGATTGTGTGAAATTTTCCACATTCGACTCGTCTCCAATCTTTAAGGCCCGCAGCCTCGCGAAGTGTTCTGTCATTATAGACTCCTGAAATTGCGATTCCATGCCCCTGATATGCTTCCATGCCTTAGTGCGGTTCCATGTTTTAATATGGTTTCATGCTTTAATATGGTTTCATGCTTTAATATGGTTCCATGCCATAACATGGTTCCATGCCTTCATATAGTTTCATGCCTTAATATGGTTCCATGCCTTAATATGGTTCCATGCCATAACATGGTTCCATGCCTTCATATAGTTTCATGCCTTAATATGGTTCCATGCCTTCATATAGTTTCATGCCTTAATATGGTTCTATGCCTTAATATGGTTTCATGCTTTAATATGGTTCCATGCCATAAGATGGTTCCATACCTTAATATGGTTCCATGCCATAAAATGGTTCCATGCCTTAATATGGTTCCATGCCTTAATATAGTTTCATGCCTTTATATGGTTCCATGTCATAACATGGTTCCATGCCTTAATATGGTTTCATGCCTTAATATAGTTTCATGCCTTAATATGGTTCCCTGTCTCGATAGTTTTCCATTCCTTAATATGGTTGCTTGCATTATTATGGTTCTATTCCATCTTATGGTTCCATGCTTTAATATGCTTCCCTGCCCTAATATGATTCCATGTCTTAATAAGGTTCAATGTCTTTATATGGTTCCATGCTTTAAAATGATTCTAGAAAAATAAAGTTTCACGAATTCCCCCGTACAAATTTCACTTGATCTGAATAAAATGCATAAACGTCCTTCTTGTTTTGCTTATTTAGGAAATGAAGTACCTTTGGCCTCTTGGTAATTTTAACCATTACTATAATAATGAAGACGACATTATCGTCATTAAAATGTCTCATTTATTGTTCATGTTGGTCTCTTATTTCATGATCCCTTTAGACGCCTCCTTCAATTCACGGACGATTGCTGCAGAACATCGTTTCACTCAATAACCCTTATTACACATAGAATAAAATTCTTCATGTGTCTCACAAGGGAGAAACAACTGATATGCAAATAACCATCTTCAACGGTATTTGTTCAGTGAAGTTAGAAGTGGGTCAATGGTACTGTTATTGTGGCTCTTATATTCCAGGAGGTGCATTGCATGGAAGCAGACTCGCGTAACGAGCAGCAGCAAGCCACTACGACGCTGATGGACGCTGCTTTTTTTATTCTCTCTTCCGGGCGGCAAAACAGGCCCCAGGCTGATGACCTAATTTGATTCCCGTCTCTAATTAATCCGGCCGTTCCGTCATTGGAATGGGGACGCGCGATCCAGGCAGGAATCCGCTAACAGATGAGTTTGAAGGTCTCAAAAATATAGTCTGCCTCCCAACTTATATTGAATCATTAGTGCAGGTAATGATGGGCCTCTGCGGGGATCCAGACAGCGGTCATAATAAACTGTGGGGGAGAGTTGCGGTCAGAGGGGAAGGGAGGGGTGGGGATGGGAAGAATAAGGGGGTGAAAGAAATGGCGAATAACAAGGAAATAAGCGATGGGCGTCGGCTGCCAGTAAATGACGCATGTTTGTTTGGCAATTCGTCGGTATGAATCATTCTCTCAGCATCTCAACCCAAATTAGCCACAAAGTTATATCATGATTAAAATAAGAAATTAATTTTGATTACACGGGCCGGAAACTACATAGCTGACATGATCACTTTCCAAAACTTAAATTTCTATTACATGAGGGATCAGGCTTTCCTGAAGTCGTAAATACACATCTTCAATACCCTAGCTTGCATTTATTTGCACCCCATGTTGAAACACCGCCTCTGTCCACGAGGAATCATCCCATGTCTTCAGTCTACTGCAGAGGCCGCGGTCATCATAACATCGCCTCTGTCACCGAGCAATCACTCCAAGTCTTCAGTGTACTGCAGAGGCCGCGGTCGTCATAACATCGCCTCTATCACCGAGCAATTAGGTCTGGGAAAAGAGTTCAATTATTTCAATGCGTGAACACTCATTGGAAGGCTTAGTATCACTTGGTGTGGAGGGAATATGGGGTATTGTGGGAGACCCTTAGACCCCCCAGACACTCAGAATATATTCCTACGTTTTTTTAACGGAATCACTGAAGTATTTTGCACCAAGCTGGGGAATGTCAAGATCCGACGCTTCCAACAGTTCTCGAAAACCGGTAACAACAAACAAAAACTATTATTGACCCACACTTGACCCACAAGCACCCATGACACTAGATGCATTCAGTGGACTTTTGTTATCTGTTCATCACTCATTATTCACCCCTTTCTCAGTTTCTCGTTATTAACATCCATAGACATATTTGTTAGGCATTTAATTATTTCTTTCCTTTAACATACATCCTAACGGTACAGTGTCTTAGTTCAACTAAAATTCTCTTCCTCGGTTGTGTTTTTCTTTGTTACATTATTAACACAGCAAGTCGTATATGTTCCCGCCAACCCGTCCAACGACAGCATTGTACGACCTCATTGCCTGCAGTATCCTAATTAACTCCAACCTAGGCCACAATGCCCATCTAACGCTCCAATGATCAACTCCAATTCCCAACTAACGCTCTAATGCTCAACTAACTCTCTAATGCCTAACAAACGATATTATGCCCAACTAACGCTCCAATGATCAACTCCAATGCCCAACTAATGCTCTAATGCTCAACTAACTCTCTAATGCCTAACAAACGATCTTATGCCCAACTAACGCTCCAATGATCGACTCCAATGCCCAACTAATGCTCTAATGCTCAACTAACTCTCTAATGCCTAACAAACGATCTTATGCCCAACTAACGCTCCAATGATCAACTCCAATGCCCAACTAACGCTCTAATGCCCAACAAACCCCTCAATGCCCAGCTAACGCTCCAATGCCCAACAAACGCTCCAATGTCCAGCTAGCGCTCCAATGCCCAACTAACGCTTCAATGCCTAACTGACGCCCCAATGCCCAACTAACGCTTATGCCCAACAAACGCTCCGATGCCCAGCTAACGCTCTTATGCCCAACGAACGCTCCAATGCCCAGCTGACGCTTTTATGCCCAATGAACGCTCCAATGCCCAGCTAACGCTCATGTGTCCAACGAACGCTCCAATGCCCAGCTAACGCTCCATTACCCAACGAAAGCTTCGATGCCCAACTGACGCCCCAATGCCCAACTAACGCTTAAGCCAAACAAACGCTTGTGCCCAACTAACGCACTAATGCCCAGCTAACGCTCTTATGCCCAACGAACGCCCCAATGCCCAACTAACGCTAAAATGTTGAACCAATGTTCCAATGATCAACTCCATTGCCCAACTGACGCTCCAAAGCCCATTGTCAAACCTCATCCTTCATGCCACTCACTCCCATCTAAGAGAGTCTTCGCCTCTGCGCCCCTCGTGTGAGAGTTTTTCTCTCATATCCACGCCTCATTTTTCATTTTCGCCTTCCAGAAAAACTTGTAAAAGGAAATCGTCCGCCGCCCGCAATGGCGGTCGCCTCGCTCTTACTCTGTCGGACTTCCTCTCCCCCTCTGGCATTGCAAGTTATGCTCCCTTCATCAGCAGTGCACTAGAGCTTGACAGATTCCCAATCCCTTGTCGATAGGGTTCACTACTTCAGGTGAAGAGGAGATACGCCTCAGGACTTCAATCTCGTCCGGAATGAGGTAGGTCACTATTGAATTTATTTTTTGCTCACTAGTCACAACTATTCGCTGTATTTATTCATTATGATGTCTTTGAATATACTTTTTTTTCGTCCTATGTAGTTTTAAAACTCAACCGCTTTAGAAATATGAGGATCTAAAATATTTACCCTCCGAATGAAGGACAAACTATTCCTAATCTCAAGAAGAAGGACTAAATCTGAACATTTATTAACTGTCTCCAAGGACAGCGCCCGGTATCCTCAACCAAGGTCACCTATACGGTTTCATCATTAGTATGACTGCATCACCGTTGATTGTAAGTGGCAAACTGTAGTTTTAGTCAGTCTTTAATGAACATGAGGCTGAGTGATACTCTTCACTATACCCACTCATTCATAATGCGACGTATGCAGAACGGGAAGAATAACATGTTTTTCTTACGAATATCAAGTGAGTCATCGTATAAAGTAAACAGTTTCCTAACACGATAGCCTTCAGTTATTGACGAATGTGTTTCAACCCAGATTCTCTTCTCACCTCCATTTCGTGAACGGAAGTCATACGAGGCGGGCGGATTTTCCCTTAGCGCAGGAATTTACAACCGACTGTTAGAGTGGACCGCGTCCTGATTCCTTGCGAGTACAGCGGTGCGACTTAGTATTTTGGCAGTCGATTATCGGGTTGTTTCAGGCTGGGTAAGACTGTTTCGGGCTAGTCAAGACAGCTCGAAGCTGATCAACACTGTTTGAGGCAGGTCAAGACGATTTCAGGCTGGTCAATAGTGTTTCGGTCTGGGCCAGTCTGTCTCGGGCTGGGCAGGACTGTTTCGGGCTAGGAAAAACTATTTTGTGTTATTAAAGACCGTTTTGGGCGTATCATGACTGTTTCGATCTCAGCAAATCTGTTTCTGTTATGACCTCGTCAAGACAATCTTAAATTACGTCCCAAGATTATATTGTTTAACTTCATATCATTCAATGATCTCAACCCTATCTATCATATATTAAGTCAACTTTGCATGCCTCTCCAATGAGTGATAAATTACTGAAACGGAACGGCCTCCGAAGTAGCGAGAGTAGTGAACGTGAGAGCAAATATACATGCACTAACCTCTCTATTTCTCCATTCCTCCTTATGACTTCTAGCATAAGGCAGAAATTAAACCTCTCATCTACGTCAAATTACCGAACACCAAACTTGTTTTGGCATCAGTTGAAGTTTGGTTGAAGGTCATGAGTGTGTTTGCTCGGTGGAGCTCCTTCGTCGGTCATAGGGCCCGGATAAGCGGTTGAAACCGTCAGATGAAGCTGGTCGAGTTTTGCATGTCTGTAAACATTGATAGAATCAAGACTAATATTTGGTGTGCTACTCGTTCTGCTATTCCGAATAATGCTCTGGTTGTTGATGACATTGCAATGAATTTCTGCTGAAAGACTTCGAATGAGGATAATCAGTAGGTTAATTCTGGCAGTTTTCGGTCAGGAATAATTAGTAGGAGTAAAAATATGTAACTTTAACTAAGAACTTATAAATCGAAAATATACTTTAAACTGTTTGATAATTTTTGTAGATTTTTTGGCTCAGAACCTCAGACCGTCATTATTCATCCCAAAATTCATAAACTAGATCACGTAATACATTTTCATTACCACTATGCATTTTACTGTAATTGAGAATATATTTCACAATGTTCATTACCTCTCGAACAAAATTACAGGAAATTCAGAAGAAAAAAATCAGTTAATGGTGATGCTTGCAGTGGTAGTGAAGAATAAAAAATAAATGGTGGTAGCGGTGTCATTTATAAAGGATACCACCAGTGGCAAAAACCTGTACTTGCTGGCGGTTCTTTATTTCATATTTTAACAGTGCTTGATTTCGGGTTGCAGTTATTTTGTGAACGTTTGAAAAAGTGTGATTGCTCTTTGGAGCTCCTTCACTGGTCATAGGCTCCTGATAAGCTGTTGAAACCGTCAGATGAAGCTAGTCGATATTTGCATGTGTGTAAACTGATAGAATCACGACTGATGTTTGATATGATACTCGTTCTGCTATTCCGAGAAATGTTCCAATTGTTACTGAAACTTGAATAAGTTTCGGCCCAAATATTTTGAATGGAGATGCTCATTAGTTTTATTCTAGCAGTTTTCAGTCATCGCTAATTAGTAAGAGTGAAAATATGTAACTCACGCTAAGAGAATGTCAAAAATATACTGAAATGTTCGTAGTGATTTCCGTAGATTTTAAACGCCCGGTCTCAGAAAGACATAATTCATCCTAAGATGTATAGAACTAGATCACTTAATACAGCTTGATAAACACCAAGCATTTTACTGTAATTAAACACAGATTTCCTTTAGAATTCCTTCAGAATGTAACTTTGGATTTCCTTTAGAAAAAAGTTACACGAAATTATGATTAAATCAGATGTTGTCGATACTTGTAGTAGGAGTGGAGAATAAAAATTTAGTAGCGGTATTAGTGTCATTTATAACAAAAATACCAACGGAAGCGGTAGTGGTATTTGCTGGCGGTGCTTTATTTTATATACAAACAGTGTGTGAGCATGATTAGGGAGGTTGCAGTTGCTTCGTATATATGTGAAAAAAACGGGTCTTTCTGATTCAGAACCTGACTAAATTACGGATATGCATTGATACAATAACCAAACAATTTGATCATGATCGCCTAACTATAAAGGCGTTTGTTCATGGTCGATTCAGAGAGGAAGAAAGAAGCTGACAAGGTGTCATTTGAGGAGACTTATTCAAGGATAATGCGCCGCCTGGAGGTTGAGATGACAGGGAAGCACCAGTCCATGGGTAAATTGATTCGTGATGCCCTTGGTGTTCAGCAATTAGGCCAAACCATCCACTCTATGGCTTTGGACTTCCCTGGCAGGGATTCGGGAGTGGAGGATGTTTTTTTGCACAAGATGGTGCGGTGTTAGTCTCAAGAAATCGGTTGCTAGTAGCGTTACGAAGTAGAACTAAGTGTCTTCTAGATTGATCTGGGTGAAGGGTATATTATGTATAGAAAGATAGGTGTTTGTAAGTGCTTCGGAGTAGGTAGCGAGATGAGTGAGGATGGGAGGGAACATTTTTGGATTTGCCTGAGTGAGTGTATTGAGAGTTTTGGAGTTCAGTACAACGTGGTGGTACTGAGGGGCCTATGTGCGAGCGTTGGAGATAGAGTGGTGGAGAATGTGATAGTGAGGCAGGCACGGCGATTCAAGAACAAATTACAGAACAAAAAGCTCGATAGGTTTATGCTTGGAGCGAGAACTGGTGGTGGGGCACAGCTTGTGCGGGAAGTGAGATGTCCACAAGCACACGTGCGTAAAAATGGCCCGAGGTGCCGTCGTGGATAGAACGTGGATGGATATCGTCCTATTTTGAAGAGAGTGGTGCAACTATTTAGTGGGGAGGGTTAAGAAATGTCTGATGATCTACTTGTGTGTGAACAAAAAGTAGTGAAGGGGAGTGAACTGAATGTAGCGAGCTCCAGCAGACGTTGAATGAGGAATATGACTGTGTGAGAGCGTCATGAGTGGGGAAAGTTGGGGAAGACGTTTGGAGATGCGTAGATGAGATGTGCGAAAAATGTGTGGGTTGTTCCCCGTGAGTTTGAGTGTTGGAGGAAATGTTGCGAGTGTTGGAACAGTGAGGTTAAAATATCAGGGACGCAGAAGAGAAGAACTTTCGACACGTGGCTCACGGCTAGGCCTGAAGTGGCCAACGACAACTATAGAGGGAAGAGAAACGAGGTGAAGTTTGTGGTGAGGAGAACAAAGAGAGACTGTAATGCTGGGTGAGGTAGGAGGTTTGTGAGAATTTTGGGAAAAATAAAGAGATGTTAATGAATAGGGTGAAGTGAGAAAGGAATAGTTGGACGGGAGGGAGAAGGGGGTGAAAGATGTAAACGGCAGGGTGTTGTTGGAGAGTGTTCATGTACGGAAAAGGTTGACTGAGTATTTTGAAGAGTTGCTGAATGTTGAAGACGTCGGAGAGGTTAGCATTGTTGCTGGGATGGGGAGGGCGCACGGATGCTGGTTTTGGGGGCCGATTTAGTTACCCAGAAGAGCCAGAAAAGATCAAAATAATTGCAACAACTCGAGAGGTATCGGTTCGCTATGATGTTGGTTATTTGAACTGGAAAGTGATAATCATCTTGATTAGAGACTGTACGGATGGTGTGATAGGGGAGGAAGAGTGGGACTTCGGGAAGGGAAGAGGGTGTGTCGATAAGATTCTTGCAGTCAGGGAAGTCTGTGAGAAGTACCTTGCGAAGGGAAAAGATGTGTTCTGGTTTTAAATGAATCTAGATAAGGCTGAGGATATGGTCAAAATGAAGGCGCTGTGGAGGGTGCAGCATTTGTATGAAGTGGACGGTTTCTTTGCTGGCAGCAGAACTTATGTCAGATGAGGGAGCAAGGTGAGTTCCTGGTTCCCAGTAAAAGAGAGACTGAGACCTGGTAGCGGTACCGTAGTCAGTATTGGTATCGGTGTTACTGTCCGCCGATGATTACTGTGCAGAGATGTTCTACAAAAATGACCTTGAGAAAGAAGCATAATAACCCATCCAGTAAACGTTTCTACCAACATTAATATGCTGGAGTATTTTGTAAGCCTTTATTGATTGTTGTACATATGCAGTGATAAACAATATACGTTGCATGTTGATTTCAAGTGAACCCAACAACTGCCTTGAAGAGTTTGAATTCAATACCGCTTCCAATATTGAAAAGGGTACATCGTTTATCATGGTTTCTCTTCATCATTCCCTGTTCATTCTCGCCTTCTGTATTGAATATTCTATTCATTGGCTTGCTTCACATATTGCAGTTGCATCGGGTTTTATGCGTTGTCTTGTTTCATCTATTGTTGGCGTCTATTGTTCCGAGGGACGAAGGTATTTGTTGCGGATCGTTGAACACCATTCATGAGGAATGGAACGAGAATCTGTTCCTTGCTCGCTCCTGTTGATTAGCCCACTATGAAATTACTGGGGAACTCGAGTCGATTTAAATACTGTGATATTCTCTCCCATTGGATGTAAATGGTGAACGCAAGTGGTGTATAAATACTGCGGTATTGGCTCACATGGGAAGCGGTTCATCTGTACTGAATATAAATACTGCCATCTTGGCTCGCATGGGAAGTGAATGACTCACTCGAGTTGTATCAAAACGCAGCTGAAAGTAATAAATAAACTTGATTCTTCTCAAAATTCTTCGTTTATTATCACAGATGGAAAACAAATTGTTTGCTCATCATCCTTTATAATAGAAAGATATA
>SDVV010015196.1:0-14593 GCA_016164225.1 Gammarus roeselii
GCACTGCTTTCAACAGATGTCCACCCACTCCATACAAACGCAACACCCTCCACAGCGCTTCCCTGTCAATTCTGTCGTATGCCTTCTCCAGATCCATGCAGGCCCAGAACACATCCTTTCCTTTGGCAAGATACTTCTCACATACCTGTCTCACTGCATAAATCTGATCGGTACACCCTCTACCACTCCTAAAGCCGTACTGTTCCACCCTAATTGCGCAGTCCGTACAGTCTCTAATCCTTTTGATCAGCACTCTCCCGTACAACTTACCAACCACACATAAGACTGATACCTCTCGAGTTCCAGCATTCATTTTTATCTCCTTTGCCCTTTTATAGCGGAACAATGCAGGCACTGCGCCACTCACTCGGTACCACGCCTGCCGCAAAACACAAGTTCAGTAACCTCACCAACCATTCGACAATCGTTACTCCACCCTTTTTCAGGCACTCGGTCGCAACTCCATCCAAACCAGGGGCTTTCCCTGCTTTCATCACGTTCAATGCCTCCTGCGCCTCTTCCCTGGTAATGTTTGCAACAAGTCTTCCTCCTAAAACTGGCATCCGAGCACCACCACCCACAGCAACAATGTCAGCCTCTCTGTCATCCTCGACATTCAACAACTGTTCAAAATACTCGGCTCACCTCTTCCGTACATTACCACTTTCCAACAACAATTGGCCGTTTTCATCTTTCACCACTTCCTCCTTTCCGGTCTCTCCCTTTCTCACCCTCTTTACCTCTTTCCAGAACATTTTTTTGTTCTCCTCAAAATTCTGGCACGACCGTCTGCCGTCAGCATCTCTTTTGGCTCTCCTCACCACCCGCTTCACTTCGTTTCTCCTCTCTTTGTATGTTTCAAAAGCCACCTCCGACTTCACCTGCAACCACTCCACAAACGCACCTCTTTTCCGTGCCACCGCCAGTTTGACCTCCTCGTTCCGCCACTCGCAGCTTTTCCTCCTGCACCCGCCCACACGGCGCGCAACACACACCTTCTTCGCACATCTCAACAACGCATCCCTTAGTGTCTCCCATTCTTCCTCCACATCTCTCATATCCTGTCCTCTCACGTTGTCATATTCTTCCCTCAACGCCTGCTGGAACTCCTCGGCTCTACTTTTCACATTCAGTCCACTCACTTTCACTACCTCTCTTCCTCCTCCCATTCCACTCTTAATCTACCTTCCACCAGCAGATGGTCAGACACTCCTCCACCCTTCCCTCTCAACTCCCGCACATGTATAATACCCGCTAATAAAGATGACTAGTGTGCGCCGCCCACGAGGGAGCTTCATGAGTCAGGCGGGCCTACTCCATCAAAGTGCCTTGTCAGCGGTGGGGGCGTATGGAGCCTCGGCCCTAGCGAAAGCCCTCCACCCCACCCTATTCATCTCCTCGCCGCTGGGGATGGCGCTGTGTGTGCCATCTCTGCGGTGTTGACGTTGACGCAGCCTGTGCGCTGCCCGGGCCTCTGACCTACCGACACTTTCAAGACGCCAGAGCCAGAACAATTTAGGGTTTTAATATTGTGCACTTACGGGATACCTACTCATTAGGAACGATTTGTAAAACATCCAAAAATCATTGTAAAGAATCACATCAAAACCTTCACAAGTCATGTTTTCCTGATATTCAGTACATGATTTAAAAGCTCTTGGGGAGTAGCTACTAGTAACAACAATTTTTTATCGAATTTTCAGTAAATAAAAATTCAATAGAAGAAATCCAAACATACCACTTTTCTGTACCAGATCTCTTCATACAGTTTTGAGGTTATCTTGACATGCAGTGCACCATTGGTAAAGTAGCATAGAATAGCTACTACGATGAACTTTATTTTCTTCAAATAAACAAGAACCAACTAAAGAAATAACCAATCATCACCTAACATAGTTTTTCCATTTCCATTTGTTTTAGGTTATCATGGAACGCATCATTAGGAAGTTCTTGAAGAGTATTTCCACAGAAAAAGACAACATGGACAGTCAAAATGACAATTTAGTTGAGTAAGCTTTATGAAATGAAAACCTTTTCTTATCATTCACGGAATACTCTGTTTGAAAGCTCTTTTTGAGTCGCATGACGAAATTAAATCCTTGCAATTTTGAATAGTAAAAGTTGTACAAAGCAAATATTTTTATATCTGAAAAATTTAGAAAAAAATTACAGGTCCTTCATCCTTCCATGCAATATATAATTTGGAAGCTTTTTTTATAGTTCTGTGACTAAAATATTAAAAAGTTATTAATGTTATTTACCCCATAAATGTTTTTGTCATATTTCCGCTAATTGTGCTCTAATCTCATTGAGATGGAAGGATGCACAAAACTGCTAATTCCAGCGTGTCATGTCTCGGGCATCAGGAACCCACTATGTTCTTATTCAATCAATCATTGCGCCTTGTCACCTGCTGGAATTGTGAAACTCTTCGTTCCGACGACCCCTTGCAACATTATTGCAAAATTAAATTGTGATTATCATAATGCTGCCAACAAAGCATGTTTATACTCTACAGTTAATGAATGATGCTGTACAACATGATTGTTATGCAGTTTTCAACTGATACCAAGTGTTCTGAAATAAAACGTCAAATTAGCATCATGTATCTGTGTAGTATCTGAAGTAAAGGGTCTGGTAATAAAAGGTTGTAGTAGGAAATAACATAATGATATTCGAAACAACTAACATCAGCACCAGGAGAGAATGCTGTGATGGACCATGTCTAGTTAGTATGATTTATTTCAAGATAGTAGTATTAGTAGTAGTTGCTCCCATTTTCCACCGGAGTCTATTTCAAGGTAGCTAGTTTTTTCATAGGACCATTATTTCTGTTTTTTCAAGGTACATTTTCAAGGGTGACGAAGAGTTGCCATTCCTGCCACTCCACCGACAGAGCGCGTATCTCATTGGGCGAGAGCGTCGGGTGGTGGACGTCCCTACAGATCATCCTTCGTGCAGCAAACAGCACGCCGTGCTGCAGTACCGCCTGGTGCGCTATACAAGGGACGATGGCACCGTCGGTAAGACAAGAACGAAGGGCGATACAGGGTTGGAGAGTCACCTGAACGCCAGAGTGTGGGTCAAAAAACCCGGACTCTGGTCGAAACATAATGCCGTTAAGTCGGGGATAGTCTTCGGGTCCTATGTTACGTAAAACGATCAGATTCTGACAAAATTGAGAGGTAGCTACCTCAATTAAAAATTGATTATTCAGTTCATGATACCAATGGTGTGCATAGATGGACTTGGTCAAACAAAAACTGTTGTAGTGAAGAATTTTTTACTACAGTTGAATATAATGCTAGTTCTGGTATAATTCTTCATTGCAAATGCCAAGTACCAGTTGATTCGAGAAAATCGATTTTTGTGTTTCAAACTGCTGATTTTTTGTAAGCATTCACTGTCGAATATATCTTCTCTTTGAAGGTAGCATTATGAAACTATTGACCTATCTTCCTCCAACTACTAAATTTGTAAGAATTTATAAAGGGATCATTTTTACCAAAAGGCAATAGCTGTTTTGTGTACATAACTTTGGTGCTCTCAAAGAGGACGATGGCAATGGCCGACTGGGTGCCGGATCTTGTGGAAATGCGTCTGAAATATCTTATCTACACACCCAACGTATGCGGTTGTTGCTACGATGTTTGTGTCCTACGGCGCACGCCTACTTGGATGCGTGAAGTTTCATCACTGTAGAGCGGGTCACAGCGTGGCTGCCACTCGACCCGCACCAGTGGGAATACTGACTACTCGAGCTGTGGTAACAGCGTTACATGTTGATGGCACATTGGCCTGTCGGATCCCGGCTTTGCGTTGCGTTCGTGTAAAGTTGTTTCCACAGTGAGGGTAATCAGGAACTCAGCTGAGGTACATGTCCTATCGCTGTTTGAGCCTCAAGTTGTTTGTTGTTGGATCCAAAGAGAAGAGCAATTGTTAATTACTGGTTGAATAAGTTGCTTCTAAAAAGTCGAGTGTTATTTCAGTCTCGTGATAGAAAAGTGCTCATGGCCTAATAATAGTCTTCTGCCACCAGCCTCGACCTTCGTAATTTGTTGATTGAATAATGCAATGTTTTGCATTCGGACGCCTAATTCATGCAGACGTTTTTCATGCTTGAATAGTATTAAGACTTTGTTTTTAGTCGGAAACTTGTCCATATCTTATAAGTAGGTAGCTACTTCAAATTAGGATTTGTTGAATTGCATGTTTTTGCCAAATCACTCGAAGATTTATTTTAGATCGGCATGAACATTTTCCATGTCTCTTGTATCATTCTGTATGCCAGAGACTGAAGGGTTTCGTCTGCAAAGCAGGGAGACCAATGAATATGGAAAGTTGCTGCCTAGATTACTGACCATTGATTACTAAGAAAAACAGAGGGCCAAAGCACAGTGCCTTGTGGGACCCCACTAAGAACTTACACTGGTGCTGAGGTTCCCCATTTACAACTACACTTAGTGTTCTGCATTGAAGAATTTTTTGTTATCCATCCATAAACATTTCATTGAACACCAGCGTTATATGCTATAGCTAGATAACGGTGTGCTGTGGTCAACATTGTCAAAGACCTTGACTAAATCATGATAACATCCACATTTGATCCCTCACACAATGCATTGATTATTCAAGCATAATGCTCCAGTAATTGGGTCAACATGCTTCTCTTGCTTCTGAAACCTTTTTGATAAGAACGGAGTCAAACTCGGACTGAGTTTCATCTGTTGCTATCTTGCTTCCATGTAATTTTTTTCTACCTACTTAATGGCTCTTATTTCGATTCATGCTGGTGTGATGCATTGGGTTCCATGCGTGGATGCAGATATTATTTGATTTCCGGAGCCTCAACGTGAGTCATCGCACGCTTCCCCCTAGGGCGCGAAGATCCGTCGATTCGGCAGTTATCATGCATGAATTGAAAGATGGACTACATGAATACTTAACCAGCTGTGATTTGTACTTCCATTCGGATCGAATTTGAGAGCTCATACGGCATCATTGATCGGGTATTTACGTGATCGTAATTAGAGCCGGGGCTTAGAATCTTGCTACCGTATCCACCGCACGTCGTAGAAGGCGACTAAAAGGGCGCCCCGTAGCCGGGAGTAGAATTGTGCTACCGTAACCCCTGCGAGTCGTGAAAGGCGACTGAAAGGGGCGGGGCGAAGGGGCTAAGAATCCCTTTCTCTGTAATACCCTTCCTCAAAGACTACAAGACGAGTGGGGGGAGGAGAGGCACACGCCTCTCCGAACCTCATTGTTAGGGTCGCTGAATGTGCGTGGCTGTAGTATGAATGAGGTAAAAAGGAGAGAGATTGGTGAGATGTTTGTGAGGAGGAAGTTTGATGTGTTGACGCTGAGTGAGATGAAGCTGAAAGGTAAGAGCGAATGTGAGTTTGGTGTGGTATGTGGAAGAAAGTCTGGTGTGGAGGAAGGTTGGGCACGAGAAGGTGTGGTCTTGATATTGAGTGATCGGTTGGCTGGTAGCGCCACCGAATGGAAAAAGGTGTCCTCAAGATTGATGTGAGTAAAAGTTAACTTAGGCGTAGAAAGATGGGCATTTGTGAGTGCTTACGAACCTGGCAGCGAGAGAAGTGAGTAGGAGAGGGAGCAATTCCGGACTGACCTGAGCGAGTGTAATGAGAGTTTTGGAGGTCATTTCAATGTAGTTGTAGTGGGTGACCTCAATGCGAGAGTTGGAGATGTAGTGGTGGAGAATGTGATAGTAAGGTATAGCGTTCCCGGTAGAAATGACCGTGGAGAAAACCTGATAGGTCTGTGTATGGAGCAAGAGTTGGTGGTCGGGAACAGTTTGTTCAAGAAGCGAGATATTCATTTGTACACATGGGTAAGGATGGCCCATGATGCAGTGGTGGAGAGAGCACTGATGGATATCGTGCTGATATCGAGGAGAGTGGTGGGGAGGCTGATGGATGTGCGGGTGTTGAGAGAGGAGGGTGGAAGAGTGTTTGACAATCTGCTGGTGGAAGGAAGATTAAGAGTGGAGCAGAAATGGAAGGGCAACAAACGAGTGGGAGGAGGGAGAGAGGTAGTAAAAGTGAGTGGACTGAATGTGAGAAGTAGAGCCGAGGAGTTCCAGCAGGCGTTGAGGGAAGAATAAGACAACGTGAGAGGACAGGATCTGAGAGATGTGGAGGAAGAATGAGAGACGTTAAGGGATGCGTTGCTGAGATGTGCGAAGAAGGTGTGTGGTGCGCGCCGTGTGGGCGGGTGCAGAAGGAAAGGCTGCAAGTGGTGGAACGAGGAGGTCAAACTGGCGGTGGCACGGAATAGAAGAGCGTTGGAGGTGTGGTTGCAGGTGAATTTGGAGGTGGCTTATGAAAGTTACAAAGAGAGGACAAACGAGGTGAAGCGGGTGGTGAGGAGAGTCAAAAGGGACGCTGATGCTAGGTGGGGCAAACGGTTGTGCCAGAATTTTGAGGAGAACAAAAAGATGTTCTGGAAAGAGGTAAAGAGGGTGAGAAAGAGAGAGACCGGAAAAGAGGAAGTGATGAAAGATGAAAACGGCCAGTTGTTGTTGAAAAGTGGTGAGGTACGGAAGAGATGGGCCGAGTATTTTGATGAGTTGTTGAATGTCGAGGATGACAGAGAGCCTGACATCGATGCTGTGGGTGGTGGTGCTCGGATGCCAGTTTTGGGAGAAAGACTGGTGGCGGACATTACCAGGGAAGAGGTGCAGAAGACGGTGGACGTGATGAAAGCAGGGAAAGCCCCTGGTTTGGATGGCGTTGCAACCGAGTGCCTGAAGACGGGTGGAGTAACGATTGTCGAATGGTGGTTGGTGAGGTTACTGAACTTGTGTTTTGTGGCAGGCGTGGTACCGATTGAGTGGCGCAGTGCCTGCATTGTTCCGATATATAAGAGCAAAGGAGATAAAAATGAATGCTGCAACTCGAGAGGTATCAGTCTGTTATGTGTGGTTGGTAAGTTGGCAGGAGAGTACTGATCAAAAGGAATAGACTACGGGCTGTGCAATGAGAGAGGGACAGTGTCGCTTTAGGAGCGGTAGAGGGTGTACCAATCAGATTTTTGCAGTGAGACAGGACTGTGAGAAGTACCTTCACAAAGGAAAAGATGTGTTCTGGGCCTTCATGGATCTGGAGAGGGCATACTACAGGATTGACAGGGAAGCGCTGTGGAGGGTGTTGCGTTTGTATGGAGTGGGCGGACACCTGTTGACAGCGGTGCAGTGTTTCTACGCTGACAGCCGAGCATGTGTCAGAGTGGGAAGCAAGGTGAGTGATTGGTTCACAGTGAAAGTGGGACTGAGACAAGGCTGCGTGATGTCTCCGTGGCTGTTCAACCTCTATATGGATGGAGTGGTCAGGGAGGTGAACGCGAGTGTGCTGGGTCGTGGCTTGGAACTGTTGGAAGCGAATGGGCGGAGTTGACAGTTGAGCCAGTTGCTATTTGTTGATGATACGGCCCTGGTTGCGGATTAAGAGGAGAAACTAAGTTGGCAAGTGTCTGAGTTTGGTAGAGCGTGTGAGAGGAGGAAGCTTCGAGTGAACGTGGGTAAGAGTAAAGTAATGAGATGCTCGAGGACTGTCGATGCGAGCAAAATTAGTGTCACCCTAAAGGGAGAGCTCTTGGATGAAGTTCAGTGTTCTAAGCATCTAGGCTCCCATACGAAGAAAACTGAACTAGTGGAAACTGAAGTGAAGGAGGCACGAGTTAGGGAGGGATGTAAAGTGTTGGGTGCACTAAAGAGTGCTATCAGCTGTAGGACGTTTATGATAGAAGCAGAGAAGGCTGTATGAGGGTGTTGTTGTCCCAACTGGGTTCTACGGAGCTGTGATTTGGGGGAGTGAGAGCAGAGGAGAGAAGAAGATTGAATGTTTTCGAGATAAAATGTTTGAGGAGCATGGCTGAAGTAACGCTGAGAGACCGGATCACCAACTACGTGGTTCGAATCAGAACAGGGATGGTGAAGAAGTTGGAGGACAGAGTGGATTCGCGTGTTCTGAGGTGGTTCGGGCACATGGAGAGGATGGATGGAGGGAGATTGGTGAAAAGGGTGATGAATGCGGAGGCGAGTGGTCGCAGGCCTAGAGGTCGACCGAAGTTTGGGTGGATTGATGGTGTGAAGCAGGAGTTGGAAAGGGGAGACATGAATGTGGAGGTGGCGAGAGAGCGTGTAATGAACAAGCGTGAGTGGAGAAAGGTTGATTTTCACGCTGCTCTGATGTGCTTTCCCGCCCTTGGCATCCCGCTGTCGGGATGGTCGTGGGTGGGGTTGGCCGGCCATTATGACGCGGCGGGGGTAAACCAGGGAAAACTGTCGGGCCCTGCTGCTGACGACGGATCCTCGGACTGCACTCGTGACTCAGAGTGCATGTTACGGGGGTACCGGCCGGATCCTTTAGCACAAAAGGGCTAAGTTGTGTGATGTGCGCTATGCCGTCGGCCACCCCCCCCTTCCTAGGGGATGCGGCCTAGTGTCTGTATCTGTAATAAGAGAATGCTATTATACTTGGCAAGATAGGAGGTCTTACGATGACGTGGCGAAAATGTGTGGAGTCAAAGACCCGGTCGCTCTGGTGACGAATAGTAGGCCTTGATAGTAGAGTCAAATGCGCTGGTGATGGACATTCCTTGAGCTAAACAAATTATATGCTCACAGCAAAGGCCTTGAGGTTGGGTGGTGGATGTTGAGGTGGATGAGATGGAAGTTTGTGGGGGACACTGGAGAAAAAAAAAGCACGGAAGCCGTTGCAATTGTGTACGAAGAGAAGCCATTCCGGTCACTCCTGCCTCACTTGCCTTGTGAATCGACAATGGGCCATTAGCCAAAAAGGCATTAAATACAGAAGGCAGGCTATACGATAAACATAAAACAGGTAGAAAGATATGCATGCCCACTGCTACACCGTGAAGTGGATCTGTAAAAGCTTCCATGACTTCGATGTGATTTACAAACCTGAGCTAAAACGAGGAACGTCATGAAATTTTTCATCGAGCGGAAAACTAAGGCATAAAATGAACTGTATTTTATGTGTGTATATTTACCCTTTGAGATCAATATTTCACTAAGAGCGATTTCGTTGCCTTGTTGATAAAAATAATTGAATTGATATATTTTTGTGCAGGTCGTACCGTGAAACCTTACATCATTGACTTGGAGTCCGCTAACGGCACCTACGTCAACAACCGGCGCATCACGTCTCGCTCTTACGTCGAACTCCTTGAGAAAGACGTGGTCAAGTTTGGGTACAGCAGCCGCGAATACGTCCTCCTGCACGAGACGAGCAAGGACAGTGACGCAGACACAGCGGACGCTGGACTCGACATGAGCCCAGTGAGTGCGCTCATGAGTACAGCCATTGTGGGACAATAGCGAGCGCACCATCTGTGTCGTGATATTAGTGTGTGCACTCATGGGCACAGTTATAGCGAGACGAAAGCAAGAGCACTATACATGTTTCTGTCGACACGAGACCTGAGCCGCTTATGAGTATCGCTTTTGCGTAGTAGTAGCTGCGACAGCATTACTGTGCGCTTATGAGTGCCGTTCAGATGGTCAAGTACGAGAGTACCTTCATAAGTACCGTTTTGAGCACTGACGCAATTGCAACAGAAGCTCTGAATGTTAATGAATATTGCAGGTGTGATGGGGCTGGTTTCGTACCTGGCCGACTCGTTATTAATGATTTTTTAAACTTTTGTTCTCGTTTGTTTCATTTACAACATCATGTGAATGAAGAATTTTTTAAACAACAACAATATTTTCCAGAATGTAAATTTAGCCAAATTTTGCTGTCTACCTCTCATACCAGCACACCTTGAAGATATCACGACGGTTGTCTGAAGTAGCTTCAATCATAAAAAATGCTCTAACGGCTTCAGTTTACTCTATTTCATGGTAATTCTTTCATGACATGAAATATATGCAACGGTGCCTCGTCACAGTTCTCAAAGATAATATATTTGTGATCGAACGTTACACCCTAGAACTTTATCTATTATTAGTTACTTTTGAGGAAGCTGAACATCAGACAGTGAATTCTAAATTGTGCACAAAAAAAGTTTCTATTATGTTTTTTTTTAGAATAAATTGGTAACATTTTTGGCATGCACAAGTGTCAATCATATAACAATGCAGCAAATGAGATGGTTATCATTTTTCTTTGCCGCTCCCATATGACGAAATGTAAATATATACAAATATTCTCGATGTTCTTCATCGAAAAATTGTAATATAGCAATAGATGTAATGTAAATAATTTTTATTGCTAGCAGTACATAATTTCCATTACTCTTAAATGTAGTTTATATGAGAAACCTCGGTGACGTTAGATGTTACATTAGGATGTATTTTTTGTTCAAATTTTGATTGTAAAAAACATTATTAGTGAACTTCACTTTGAATGTTCATCTTGCGTTGGCTTTCAAATAATCTATTTGTCAGCTAATTCATTTGAAGTGACTCTGTAGCAGTTATACAGCGATTCTTTAGAGTGGTGTTGCCCTTTAAGGACTTTTTTTCTGTTGAAACATTGTATTGAACGATGGTTTGACGATGCCCTTGGTGCAAACGAATTTCAAGTAGCCACTATTGATCTTCAAAATATTCGTATTTTGTAATGACGTTGATCCCTTGATCTAATTTAATCTTTGTAACGAAGCAAACTTAGCAAAGATAATTAAAATTGTTGCTATCAAATATTCTAAAATTTATTGAAGATTTTGTAGTTCGATTAAGTGATACCATAACAATAAAGCAATTAACTGCAAAACATTGGGGCAGGAAGCTAAGCGTGGGTTGTATGATGGGTATGTGTCCCAACTGTGCTATACGGGGCTGAGACGTGGACGAGAGCGGGAGAGAGAAGGTTGAATGTTTTCTAGATGAATTGTTGAAGAGGCATGGCTGGAGTAACGTTGAGGAATATAATCATAATAACCCCCCGTAGCGTGGGTGTTAGAATACTGCTACCGTAACCTCTGTGTCGTAGGAGGCAACTAAAAGAAATGCCCTGTTGCCGGGGCTTTGAATACTGCTACCGCAGCCCCTGCGTGTCGTATGAAACGACTTATAAGGGGCGGGGCTAGGAATCCCCTCTCGAAAATTTCTCCCTAAAAGACGGCAAGACGAGCGTGGGAAGAGAGGCTCACGTCTCTCCGAACCCTATGTTAGGGTCGCTGAATGTGCTTTGTTGTAGTACGAATGTAGCAAAGAAGAGAGAGATTGGTGAGATGTTAGTGAGGCGGAAGTTAGATGTGTTGGCGCTGAGTGAGATTAAGTTGAAGGGTAAGGGCGATTGTGAGTTTCGAGTGGTAAGTGGAAGATAGTCAGGCGTGGATGAAGGTTGGACACGATAAGGTTGGTGTTGCTATTGGGGGATCGACTGGCTGGGTAGTAGCGTTGCTGAGTGGAAAGAGGTGTCCTCAAGATTGATGTGGGTGAAAAGAAAGTTTGGCGTAGAAAAATTTGTATTTGCGCAATTTTGGACCGACCTGAACGAGTGTATTGGAGTGGAAGTCAATTCAATGTGGTTGTACTAAGCGACCCAAATGCGAAAGTATGAGATCAGTAGTGGATAATGTGATAGGGAGGTATGGCGTTCCTAGTAGGAATGACTGTGGAGAAAACCTCATAGGTCTATGCATGAAGTAGGAGCTGGTAGTCGGAAACAGTCTGTTCAAGAAGCAAGATATCCACAAGTACTCATGGGACAGGGTGGAGGAGGCTGTTGGATCTGCGGATGTTGAGAGGAAAGGGTGGAGGAGTGTCTGACCATTGCTGGTGGAGGGAAGATTGAGAGTGGAGCATAGATGGAAGGGGAACAAAAGAGTTGGAGGAGGAAGAAAGGTTGTGAAAGTGAGTGAGCCAAATGATAAAAGCAGAGCGGAGGAGTTCTAGCGGGCGTTGAGGGAGGAATTTGCCCACGTGAGAGGGCAGGACCTGCAAGATGTATTGAAAGAATGGGAGATGTTCAGAGATGCCTTGTTGAGATGTTCGAGAAATGTGTGTGGTGTGGGCGGGTGCAGACGGAAGGGCTGCGAGTGGTGGAACAAAGAGGTCAAACCGGCGGTGGCGCAGAACAGAAGAACTTTTGAGGAATGGTTGCAGGCGAAGTCTGTGGTGACCTGTGACAACTATAAGAAGAAGAGGAAGGAGGTACAGCGAGTGGTGAGGAGAATCAAAAGGAACGCTGATGCCAGGTGGGGCAGATGGTCGTGCCAGAATTTTGAGAACAAAAAGATGTTCTGGGGAGCGGTTAAGAGGCTGAAACTGGAAAGGAGGAAGCGCCCAAAGATGAAAACGGCCAGTTGTTGACGGAAAGTGGTGGTTTACGGAAAAGGTGGGCCGAGTATTTTGATGAATTGTTGAATGACAAAATTGACAGAGGCTGACATTGCTGCTGTGGGTGGTGGTGCGCGGCTGCCGGTTTTTGAAAAGAGACTTGCTGCGGACATAACTAGAGAAGAGGTGTAGGAGGCGGTGGAGGTAATATAAGCAGGGAAAGCCCCTGGTTTGGATGGCGTTGCGACTGAGTGCATGAAAAAGGGTGGAATAACTATTGTCGACCGGTTGGCGAGGCTAATTAATATTTGTTTTGTGGCGGCGTGGTGCCCATTGAGTGGGCACAGTGCCTGCATTGTCCCGCTGTATAAAGGTGAAGGATATAAAAATGAATGCTGTAATTCTAGGGGTATCAGTTTGTTGTGTGTGGTCGGTCAGCTGCTTAGCAAAGCGCTGATCAAAAGGATTAGATAATGAGAGGAAAATGTGGCTTTAGGAGTGGTATAGGGTGTGCCGATCAGATTTTGCAGTGAGACAGGTCTGTGAGAAGTACCTTGCAAAGGGAAAGACAGTGTTCTCCGCCTTCATGGATCTGGATTTTGATTTGATTTGAGCCTCATTTCCACCAGAGCCTCAACGTGAGTCATAATACATGGATCTAGATTTGCCTTGGGCCTCATTTCCATGGATCTGGAAAAGGCATACGACAGGATTGACAGGGAAGCGCTTTGAAGGGTGTTGCGTTTGTATGGAGTAGGCGGAAAGCGGTGCAGAGTTTCTATGTTGGCAGCCGAGCATGTGTCAGAGTGGGAAGCGAGGTGAGAGATTGGTTCACAGTGAAAGTGGGTCTGAGACAAGGCTGCGTGATGTCTCTTTGGTTGTTCAATCTTTTTAAGGCTGGAGTGGTCAGGGAGGTGAACGCGAGTGTGCTGGGTCGTGGCTTGGAGCTGTTGGAAGCGAATGGGCGGAGTTGGCAGTTGAGCCTGTTGCTGTTTGCGGGTGATACGGCGCTGGTGGCTGATTCAGAGGAGAAGCTATGTAGGCAAGTGTCTGAGTTTGGAAGTGTGTGCGAGAGGAGGAAGCTTCGAGTGAACGTGGGCAGAAGTAAAGTAATGAGATGCTCGAGGACTGCCGATGCGAGCAGTATTAGTGTAATCCTAAATGGAAAACTATTGGAAGAAGCTCGCTGTTCCAAGTATCTGTGCTCCCATGTGGAGAAGACTGAACTAGTGGAAACTGAGGTGAAGTCGCGAGAGAAGGAGGGGTGTTGATTTGATTTGGGCCTCATTTCCACCAGAGCCTCGACGTGAGTCCTAATAGGCTCCCCCGTAGGGCGCGGGAGGGGTGTTGAGTGTTGGGTGCACTGAAAAGCGTTACGAGGTGCAGTACGTTGGGGATGGAAGCAAAGAGAGGCCTGTGCGAGGTTGTCGTTGTCCCAACTATTGTACGGAACTAAGACTTTGGGGGTGAGAGCAAAGGAGAGAAGAAGGTTGAATGTTATAGAGATAAATTGTTTGAGGAGCATGGGTGGAGTGTCGCTGAGCGACGGGTTCACTAATGATGTGGTTCGAATCAGAACGGGGATGGTGAAGAAGTTAGAGGACAGAGTTGATTCGCGTGTTCTGGGATGGTTCGAGCACATAGTGAGGATGGATGAGGGGAGATTGGGGAAAACGGTGTTCAAGGCGGAGGCGAATGGACGTAGGCCTTGAGGGGACCGAAGTTTGGGTGAATGGATGGTGTGAAGCAGGCGCTAGGAAGGAGAGACCTGAGTGTGGAGGTAGCGAGAGAGCGTGAAATAGATAGGCGTGAGTGCAGAATAATTGTGAACGGATGAGTTTTGACTCTGCCCTTAGAGTGCTTTCCCGCCTAGGCACATCGTGGAGACGAGATTGTCGTGAGCGGGGAGGGGTGGGGGGAGGGCGGTCGTCATGACGCGGCAGGAGTAAACCAGTCACACTGTCGGGCCCTGTTGCCGACACTGACCTCGAACCGCACTCGTGACACAGAGGGTGTGTTGCGGGGTTCCCGGCCGGACCCTTATTATATTATTATAATTTGCTTTCATGTTCCACCGGAGTCCCAACGCGAAGTTAATGCAGACTCCCCCGTAGGGCAATTGATGAGCGGCAGAGCAGGTTCACAATAGTAACAGAGTAGGTTCACAATAGTAACAGAGTAGGTTCACAATAGTAACAGAGTAGGTTCACAATAGTAACAGAGTAGGTTCACAATAGTAACAGAGTAGGTTCACAATAGTAACAGAGTAGGTTCACAATAGTAACGGAGTAGGTTCACAATAGTAACAGAGTAGGTTTAATA
>SDVV010015197.1:0-14593 GCA_016164225.1 Gammarus roeselii
TATATATATATTCCGGAGCAATTCTTTGTGAATCACGTCGGTAGCTGGATTAATCTGGTCGAATAAAAACAGTACGTTATTTTGTTATAGATCTTGCGAATAGATTGCTCAAGAACTAGTTGCGTGGTAATCAATTTTGTATACATATTACACAAGCTATAATATTTGTGTTCGATATGCTGCACACGACATTTTTTGTTGCCAGCAGGGATTCATTTGTACGAATTAGTACATTGAACAAGGAAGGTAAATTATGTTATACCACAATTGGTTCTCCAAATGTTGTAGAAAGTCTTATGATAGCAAGAATAAGCATACAGAAAATCGTCAAGCTACTTTCCATGTTTCGCGTCACATTGATTTTCAAATGTTTAGATGACTTAACATTTGGCCCTCAATACTGACAGATTTCCTGACGGGCTGGTACTCAAATCGATAATTTTGATATAATATTCTTGATGATAATCCATTGGTGTGTTGGGGAATTTGGAGAGGGAAATAACAATCTTGAATCTTTTATGTTTCCTGATTTGAAGAGATGTGGCATCCTGCAACTGACTATGCTGCGATTCCTGAATCGAGTGTTAGACTTGCCCTTCCCAGCCATTTTACTGTTCCTGCTCCAATCCTGGAACTGTGACTCTCTTAAATGCTCTTTCAGCAGTCACGTACTTCCCAGACAAATACTAATATTGTCTGTGTTTTCGTATTCGTTACTACTATGACAGCACCCTCATAAATCATAAAAGATGGGATTCAAAATACATTTCAATGTTGTGAGTTTCTGTTATCATATAATGTATGTATAACTGTTTTCGTCAATGAAGCTCGAAACCTCGATTGTCACAGTTATTCAGTTCATTATATTCGACGAGAGTTCGAAATTCTGTCCGTCGAATCGGTTGCCTTGAACTTATTCTAAATCTATTCGAGCGTCTTGACACGGTTCTATTATCATTCACGCCTCCGTGCTGAGAATTGTGAAACCCTTGATTTATGGTGACGAGTGGAAGGGTGTATTATCAAACTTTCATTTATTGAATTTCGAAATTTCAAATTTCGTGAACGTTATAAAAATTAATAATATTAGCACGTGATAGCACCTAGCTTTCACCGGGGGCATGCAATAATTAACAAGATTCCTGCACATTTCAAGGTCAGTGTTGCGCTCACCGCCAACTGTGACGCGGTGAAGAATTAGGAATTATTCAAAAAATTCCGAGCGTTCAGTCAAGCCAGGGAAATTTATATTTCCCAGAACAATTCCATTCCTTTTCGGAAGACACTGAATCTAGAAGTATAATTCTTAGCAAGGTTCCTTGATCCTTGCGCTCAGGTAGGTGCGTATACCGATCCCGGATTTCGTGTAATATTCAAATAGGGTCGCATTTTCTTGAGAGTTACTCGAAAAACTCGTGATAAGGAGCTTGGAGTCCTATGATGAGGCTCCTGAGGCCCCACTTTCCGATGCCATTCCCAATTAATCTTCACACTATTCAAATGCACCTCCAGATAATCCAACAGACACATTGTCGGTTCACCTTGAGACCCTTTGGGACCCTCATGAGAAACTGTGGGACCCTCTTGAGGCCCTTCTAAATCCTGGAACCTCCGATCCCCCTTCCCAACGCTGTAAAACCCATACGCAGAGGAATGTATAATTTATTGTAGAGTGCTTGAACAGAGGAATTAGTTATTACAGTCCACAGAATCGCCGAAGCATAGCGGGAGAGCCGCGTCGAGTTTGGTTGAGGTTCGTCGAAATCTGTCGAAACATGTTGAGGCAAGTCGAGTTGGGTGCGACGAGCCGAGACTGGCCGAAATGAGTCGAGACAAGTCCAGATGATCTGAGACGAGGGGACTCGAGGGACCCGGGGAGCTCGGGCGATCTTGGGGACTTGGGTTACCTTCCGTGACCCATCGGCCTCCTTTGGGACCACAGGGACCTCTACCCTGCCACCGAACCCCCTAAACAATAAGTGTGACTTCAATAATCTGAGCAGTTTTTCAGCATATGATGAACCTGCCATTTTTTTCTTCTTCGCGAGCCTGAATTTTATCGCCTTGAGCAACGCTAATGTGTTTGTGCGAGAGTTCCTGATGATGGTTGTGTGAATAAGTGTTTTTCCAGTCTGTTTTCGGTTGCGCGTGTACGGACCATGTGTTATTTATGTGGTTGACGTGGGCCGCGTAGCTGAAAACTTTGTGGTGCGTTGCGGTTGGAGTTGATCTTATCCATGGGGCGTGGACCTTCTACCAATTTCGACGATACTCTCTGTGCTCACTGGCGCGCGTACATATTACTCCTCAGGTTATGAGGGGTTGGAGCCGGGAACTCGTTTGCCTGAATCTTTATCTTACCAGAATTAATTAATTGTACTCTAACCGAACAAGACCGCGTAGCTGTAAACATTGTGTTGCGTTGCTGTCGGAGTTTACTTTGATCGCATAGCCGTAAACCTGTACCAGTCTCGACGATGCTACCTGTGCGCACTAGCGTGCATACATTTTACTCTTGTAGTTCTAAATGATTTAAAGCGGAGATTCGTTTTGTGTAAATGTTTTCTTGTGCGCACCATCGTGCGTCTGGAACGACTTAAGGTTCTGAATGTTCTAACTTTAACAACGTTGTTTTTCCCGCACACAGAGGTGTGCTAACCTACTGTTCTCCATGATCGTCGAGCCATACGAGGGAGCCTGTTATGACTCACGTTGAGGCTTCTGCTGAAATGAGGCTTAATTCAAATCAAATTGTTGGTCAATGCTATGGCAAGGGCATCGTGATCATACAGAGAAAAATCTGAAAGCCGTGAAAGTAATTCGAAAAGTGATTTTTTTTTTCGCTTAGGGTCTATGTTGGACCCCTTGTCGGTATTCAAGCAGTATTGGGTACATCAACCAGCATGACCGACACAAACAAATGATAGCTAACACAGATTGATTTTGGGGACTTTCAATGATGTACGTCAATAATTGAATTGCGTTCGTAAATATTTTTAAATTCACCCTTCATACCGCCATGTGTTCTTTCACTGTGTGAAGCAGACGTAAACATGATCATCGACGAGTTCGGACGGTTAAAATCCAAGGTCACCGTAACATATATAGTCGGTTATTTCATTTAGATATATATTTGGCTCTAGCAGTTCGAATTACAAAAACTGTATTAAAATGAAACATAGTAAAACATCGTCATCAGAAAACAAATATTCAGTGAAACGATATCACAATCTGATTTCCTGCTGTAACCCGCCACCTATGGGATTATAAACAATGTGCTCGTTTCACTCCCATGTAACGTTGATTACAGCTTAACAAAATATTGAAATCCATCACAAAAAAATTTGCATGTTCAATAATAGAAGGCAGTTCTTAGATTTTGTTTCAAACTAGCAAAATAGAAATCTGATGAGACCTGAAAGACCTCTTGTGCAAGCACTCTAAAAAATTAATAGTTGAAATTATTTGTAGTCTCTCGTTGGACAAATCGAAATACCTACCAACTGCGTGACATCTTGCAAATTCTGCTAGTGTTATTGTTTCAGTCGGGGGTATCGGCCGTGATGGTCAAAATATTGGCTTATGGTACACACGAAAAATTCGCCGGTTCACGGGTGAATAATAAGATGTATTTGAAATGCTGGAAAAGTCCTCGACAACCACGAATGAGATATGCATCCCTTGGCAGGCAAATAATATTTGATAAAATTCAACAGTTCGTCAGCCACCAAACTATATATTTGATCTGTGTTTTCGTAGTCAACCTACAAGCAAAGGTCAGTCGATAATATTTCACTATTAATATTCATTTTGACATGCTACAGTACATCCTTACGGTTTTAACTACTTGACAAGATTTTGACTACAATTTCTGAACAGAAACCGCACTACCCGAACCCAAGAATTCAGTTCAGGAGCTGCAATAAGGAAAGAAATTGTAATCACAATGTAAAGAAAAGTATCCTCGAGATTAAGATTTTTTTTCTGTATGGCTTGTTACCTTTATACAAAACTTGCTGTAACACGTCACGGACACTTCCATAACCCAAACTTGTTTGCCTTTTGATAGCAAGATAGCAAGTTCTGAAGTAGAACGTCTAAGAGAGCTTCATGGGCCATTTCTGTTTGTATAACATCAAAAAGGGAACAGCTTAGTTATTTATCGGCAATTTATGTAGAACTTATCGAGCCGAGACTTAAACGTTTCGATTGTATGGCTGTTTACAGTCTCCGCTGGAAGTTTGTTCCATTCTTCGACAACTCTATAGCTACGTGAAGAAATTGCGCGTGATGTCGAGTGAGAATCGTTTTCCAACGATTTTATATAAATTGTTCCTAGTCACTCCGTTCGTATCTAGAGTGAAAAGGCTCTCTCGGTCGACGTTTTCCTTACCCTTCATAATCTCCCATACTTCAATCATGTTGCCTCTGACTCTACGTTTCTCTAGCGAATAAAGATTGTGTTCACGTAGCCTGTCATCCTACGATTTATTCCGCAGCAAAAGGATGAGTTGGGTAGCTCTGCGTTGAATCTTCACTAATTAAATAACGACTTTTCTGAAATACGGAGACCAAAACTGAATTGAATGCTCTAGATGCGGTCTAACAAATGCATTGTATAACTTGTTCATACTTTATTTGTTTATGTACGAGATTTTGCGATATCATAGCTAGCATTTTGTTGTCTTTCTGGCGGCATCGTTACATCGCTTGCTACCTTTTAAGACGTTACTAATGATGACAACTAAGTCTCTCTCTTTGGTGACAGGAATGAGTTTCTTTCCGGACATTGAATCTTCGTGTTTGAGGTTATGAGGACTTGTGTGCATAACTTTAAATTTGTCTACATTAAATTTCATTTGCCACTTTTCTGACAAATCAACAATTTTGTTCAAGTCTAGTTGGATCTGCTGACACTCTAGTTCAAGTTGTACTCTTCCTCCAATCTTAGTGTCGTCTGCAAACTTGCTAATGTTTGAGAATACGTTGCTATCGATATCGTTCATGAATATTATAAAGAGAACTTGAGGCACGCTGCTTGTGACATTACTCCAGGGGGAGGAAGCTCCGTTAAGTACAACTCGCTGCCGTCTGTCCATAAGCCAGCATTTTTTCCAGTTGTTGAGCTCGCCTCGAATACAGATGCAGTGAGGTTTACTAACTAGGCGCTTGTGGGGGAACTTAATCAGATGCCCTTTGAAAGTCAAGGTAAATGATATCAATTGCAGATTTTGTGTCGTGGATTTCAATTATATTCATGAAAAAAAAATAGCGCGTTCGTAGGACAGGAACTGTTGTGTCTAAAGCCATGCTGAGAGTCGCCAATCAGTTGGTTTGATTCTAAAAATTCGGTAATCTCATACGTATTAAAAAAAAGATAATAATAGAAATAAAGAGTAAAAAAGACATCCCTTCAAGTCTTCATCGGCGCATCTAGTTGAACAGGCTTTCCTATTGGGTTATGTCGATTTTCAGGATATCATTAGGTGGTGTCAATTCCGATGAGTTACTGTAGAATGATCGTTCTCAAGATATTATCAGTCTGTCTGTACTTGCAGGGCAGTATTATCAGTCTGCCTGTACATGCAATGTTAATGGTAGAAAGCGTTCCGTTCCGATGTAGAGTTTTTCAGTTGCTTTAGTTAGTCAGCAATAGCAATCATTGCATTGTTACTGATAAGAAAATTATGAGTAATAATCAACAACTACTACTTCCAGCGACAATGCTGTTATTGTTACTGATAATGGTTTTGTTAGTAGTAATAGCTTGAATTGTGAAGAGAGCCGTGTCATGCTCCTTCCCTATAACCCCATAATTATAATCTCGACTGCTCCTGATAAATCGTGTCGTTTTCAGTTTAAACGAGTCACAGAGCCCAGTGCTTGTCGAGCGCGTTTCTGAACGCATTCGCGGATTCAGAGCCAACTACCGGGGCTGGTAAGTTGTTCCAAGCCCGTGAGATTGCGATCGGGAAAAAGTATTGCGCTAGCGAAACGTTTTTCCACAAGTTTTGCCCCGTTGTTTCGGGTACGAATGTAGTGGTCCCTGCCGAAGAGGCCGACAAGGCTCACTTTGTGGAATCCCTTCAGGTATTTGAAGGTTTCAATGAGCTAGCCCCTCAGCCTTCGTTGCTCGAGGGCGATGAGGCCAAGCTCTTTAAGCCCATCATCGTAGCTGTGATGACTTAGCTGCGGGATGAGCTTAGTAGCACGATGCTGGATTCGTTCCAGTTTGGCAATGTCCCCCCTCATGTGTGGAGACCAGAATTGGACTGCATGCTCTAGGTGGGAAGGACGAGGAACGTGTACAACGGCAATAGAATGCCCGTCGTTTTGCAGAAGAAGTTACGGGAGATGTAACCAAGGTTACGATAAGCTATCTTGTAACTTTCTTCGACCAGCGCGCTCCATTTTAAAGCTCCCGAGATTAGGACGCCCAAGTCTCTCTGCTGGTCAACAGTTGCAAGATCGCGTCCTGGTATTGTGTGGTTTAAGTTTGCATTTCGACACCCCATGTGCATAATTGTGCATTTTACAACATTGAAGGGCATCTGCCACGCTTCCGACCATTGGACGAGTTTTTCGAGATATTGTTGAATCTCAACTCTGTCTCCATCTCTCCATGCTGCATGGCAGAGCTTCGTGCCGTCGGTCAATTTCGATACTTTGAACAGAAGCACCGCATTCACGTCGTTTACATAGATGAGGAAGAGGATACAATCCAGGACACTGCCATGGGGCACCCCAGAGGTAACAGGGGCCCACTTGGACAAAGCCTGGCCGATGCTGACTCTTTGCTTGCGTCCTGTTAGCCGGGCGCGCAGCCAGCGAACTAAGTTGCCACCAATGCCGAGCTCAGAGACTTTGCGTAAGTCTTTGGTGACATCCACTGCCTTGCGGCGGTCGTACACGTTGATCATCTCATTGAAAAAGTCCAGCAAATTCGCCAGACAACTCCTCTTTAGGCGGCAGCCGTGTTGAGTGTCGTGAATGAGTCCTTGGTCTTTCGCCTGATTGACGAGATGATTTCGAATCAATCGCGCGATGGTTTTGCACACAATCGACGTCAAGCTGATCGGTCGATAGTTGCTGGGCGATTGTCGGTCACCGTTCTTGAAGATTGCCGTAACGTTAGCAACTCTCCAGTTTTCGAGGACCTCGCCACTCATCATCGATAAGTTGAAGATATGGGTTATGGAATCCGCCAATTGTTCTCGAGTTTCCTTAAGAACTCTTGGGTGGGGTCCATCGGGACCGATTGATTTGTAAATGTCTAGTCCCTCAAGTTGTTTGACAACTTCCTCTATTGTGAACGCAATGCCGTTGAGGCTGACTTCCCCAGCGTAAACAGTATCTCGCTTGTAGCCGGGGGCCTCAACTGTTAACACTGAACAGGAGAAGCTATTCAGGACACTGGCCATGTCCTCAAGTGAAGTTCTGAGGACACACTCTTCATCCATTAGCGGACCAACTGAATTCCTAGGAATTCTACGCTCGTTGACTTTGCGATGGATATCCTTGGGGTACTTTTTGCCGTTATCCGCAAAGTTTTTCTATTTCGTACGCTTGGAGGATAGGACTAGCCTAGTGGCTGTCCTAAAAGCCTGGCGATGCAGTTCTGCCGCTTCTGCTGTGTTATCCCTCAGTCATTTCGCATTTAGTTGATCGCGACGCTTCAAGGTTCTTGCAACTTCGACGTTCCACCAAGGGGACCTAATCCCTTGAGCGAGATCAATTGTCCTCAAGGGTATACATTGGTTGCTGGCCTCACGGATTCTCTCATTGAGGTTGCGGCAACTTGAGTCCACCGTAACTTCTCCAAGTTGTTCGATTGAGGTAAGCTCACTTAGTTGTTCTCTCATCCCCTGGAAGTCTGCTCGCGCAAAATTGGGGCGTTGTATAGCTCCCTGGGCGCTGGATGGGGGACTTTGATGGGGAATTCCACCGCGTTGTGGTCAGCACCTCCCAGTTTGTTGTAAACTGGGATGTTGGCGACCAAGCGTTCCTCAGCTGACATGACTAGGTCCAATATGTTGTTCCCCCGGGTTGGCTTATGAACATACTGGGTCATGTCATTATCGGCGATAAACTCCATAAGTTTATTGCCTGGGGCCAGTGAAATTAAGCTCATCCAGTCAACATAAGGGTGATTGAAGTCACCAAAGATGATAGCCTCGTGGTTATTTGAAACATTTTTTTATAGCTTCTCATAGAGCTGGGCATCTTGTTGCGCAAGGGTGTGACTGTTGAGATATACCAATGCCAGCTTCAGTGTCGCATGGGTCACTCTGATTTCTGCTTTGAATTTTTATCAGGAAGCTGTGGCGAGCGTTACTTTAAGAAATGCATGCAGTGTCTTCTTTGTGTACAGAACAGAACCACCCCCTCGATTACTAGTGGTGGATTTGTTCCCGCTGAACATTTTGTAGCCTGGTAGCATTATCTGTGCTGCCAGGTTTCTACTCTGGAGATCGAGCCATGTTTCGTTAATGTCAACAACATCAAACGAGTAAAGGGTCGCCAGTCCCCTCAGTTCATCGAACTTAGGGGCATAGGACTGCGCGATACAGAAGAAGACCTTAAGACGGTGCGCGTCTCGGTCTACGACTTCTTCGTCATTGGGGGGATTCGCCCTGGCGGTTGTGGACCAGGATCTTGACCATCCCTAGAATTGTCTTCTTGTGAGCCCTGTAACGCATCTATCGTGCCCTCAGCTTCTTCCTCCTGGAGCGACCGATTGGTCATCTCTCCCATCGGGGCCCTCTAGGTAGGGTTCCCTGCTGCCAGAACTGGTCCATTTGAAGCATGCTGGTTCCTAAGTCTTGGGCATAGTATTTCTTAGCGCTCAAGTGGGATAGTCATCCAAGTCTGGCATTTCCTACATTATTCAGGTGTAGGTCGTCTCCTAGGAAACGATCGGGCCTCTTCCGAAAATCATCTAACATACTGATGAAGGATACTCCATTAGACTTGCAAATGGTCTCGTGGGCTTGATTTGTATAGGTTAACTTGCTATACAGCTCGTCATCATCATTCATTCGCGGTAAGATGGATGTGATGACTACTCGGTCCGTTTTTGCCTTGAAGTTAGAAATCAGCTGCCTATACTTGGCTAACAGATCTTCCGACCTTGTCCTTTCAAGATCATTGAGAACCAACATGACAAATTATGAGGGTCTCCCTGCTGGAAACTTCAACCTCTGCAAGAGCACCTCTGATCTTCTCAATTGTGGCACCGGGTTTGCAAATAACCCGCCTTTTTGTCGTACACCTATGAGCAAATTCAACCGCCTGGTGTCGGACGATAGAGTCACCAAGGAAGAAAGTCTCAATTTCGCCGTCAGGGTCGGTGAACTTCTCAAAAGAGTTCCGCGTTGGCATCACAAGCGCGGGCCAGTTCACGAAGGCGAACCGGTTCTGGAGCTGCTGAAATTCATCCGAATCAACGCCGCCCCGTCGAGGTTGGGTGCAGTTTTGACCCGCGGATGTCTTGGTCCGAGGTATCGGCTTAGTCATGGTTTTCAATTTCCGGGCAGCCGATGACCTTTGACCAGACGGGAAGTAGGTAGCCCGGGTTTGGGTATAGGGGTGGAAGCAAGTTGCGAGCTTACATCCAGCATCGGTAGCCTTGATATGGGTTTATTGGTGGATGCGTTCACCCGTTGCAGACTCTTACCCAAGACTCCTCCGCGATCGAACTGGGTCCCCCGGTCAATCCTATCCCGGGATGCCTCTCCATCCAGCTGTAAAGCATGGACCACCAACTGCAGCAAAATTCTCTAGATCACGCTTACTGACAAGGTCTTCTTGGACCTTAGGTACCTTGGCTCTCATCTCCACTACGGACTCACAAGTCCTGCTAATCTTTTCTCTCCTCTCTCCCCATACTCACGGACAAAAACCTTCCCTGCAAGGATCCCGCTGGCTCTGGGAGGTCACCAGGACCCGGCCGAGCCTGCCATCCAGCTCACAGGACCGGCAGACGATGTTTCATGCGAGGTCCCTGAAAACGCTCCTGCTCATCCTGGCGAAGTAGACCGAGCAGTCTGTCAGAGTAGGAGGCATCCTAAAACGTCGTCCGGGGGAATCTTCACTCTTCCAGCAGGCGCGCGCTCTCACTTAGCTTACCAGTTTCAATTGCATGTATATTATTAATTAGCACACTTGGCACAGTGAATGTTTACAATTGTCACAAAAACAAAGGCACAAAAATCGTCAGATACAGAAAAACACATAAAACCGTCAGTTAGTAATCGGTACGGGAACAAAACTTAAACTTTATTGCATCGGATTATGGATTTGTTGTGATACAATTCGTCTCATAAACTTGGAGGATCGGAAAAACTGCCTCGTCACGATATGATTCCAACAAAATCCTAAAGTAAACAAACCATTTGAAATGTCTTTATGAAGAGTATGACAGTCGTTTATCAATCTTTAATTAGTATGGGATATTCCTGAATACTCTAAAAGTTGATTCTCATTTATCTGAAACATTCATACAGTCGTAATGAATATTTAGCCAGGTTGTAGCAATTTATGAGGGAGTTTGAAATCGCTAGTAGGCGCCTAACACAAGCGGAAAGCATGAAGTCCATTCCGAACAAAATTAATATGATGACCGACGTGCAACAAATTTACTTATATGTTGGTTGCACGGAAAATTGGATTTTGTTTCATGTTCCACAAAAATATGCATGTACACGATTTCAAATTAGTCCATTATATTACGCTCTGCATTCGGCTAACTTTTAGAGAGATAAAACACGGTGTGTGACATGGATTGGTGTGGTAGCAACACCAGAATAGGAATGCCTTTATAGTACTATGTCACGTCTATCAACGCTCCCATCAATAGCACCCCAAATCTGATGAGGTTATTAGCTATGCTAACCCAAACTGGGAAAGAAGTTGAAGATGCAAGGTACATATGTGTTATTCTCAATGTGTCCGTTACAGTGTACGATGGATTGGTTTACTATGGAGGAATTGACATGTCATAATACGTCCTGACAAAACCATGATCAGGTCCTCAAAATATGTTGTATGCGATTGTGATTTAAATAAATAAACTATGAAAAGCACGCGTTCAGATCCTTATAACCTCGTATTCCAATCACAATACATTGTGGCATCGACAAATGAACAGATTTTATTAGTCAGATTGGCGTTTTGTATTGCCACCCTTTGAAAAATTCGTTTAATCCGGATTCGCAAACAACTAAACTATCCATCATTAAAGACCATTTATACGACTTATTATTGTGCGATTATTACCATAGGAGTCAAATACCAAAAGGTGACCCCAATGCTAATGAAGGTGACTCCTGTGGTAACGAAGCAAGAGAATACATTATTAGAAACATTAGGAACGAGACATACCGAAATGAAACCCTTTCGGAATTGGTGTGAAGCAGCTTCACAAGGAATAGGTGTCCAGCCCGTGGGTAGCTGGCATCTTGTTTAGCTGTTTGATGGTAAAGTAGAAGCATTTCATATATTTCTTGAGGGATGATACATTCGTAAAGAGAACGTTGATTGCCTGTTAAACATCAAATCTGACCTGGTTATGCAGAAGCAACTAAAGGGGGAGGGGAGACAAATGAGCCGGCATCAATCATTATTGATGGAACCGTTCTCAGATTAGGCATTAGCAACATAGTTCATTGAGCGTCATTGGTGTGATCAAAGCCTTACTCCCAATCTTTGTGCCCGTCGGATACAGGCATTTTTTCAAACGAACTCTTTCCTTCGTTCATAAACGATTGAAGCCGCTCAATTGGAAACAATTGATCGGATCAGTATCGGTCTCTACAATATTGGTTTTCAATTTAACTCCAATTCACATGTGCACGATACGAATTTTATTGCTCTATTCAACTATTAATTAACACAAAGATCGAATTTGAAACTGTTTTATTATTTGTTCGTGATCTTTTGTTAGAAAATACGTGTTACTTATTGTATGCGTAGAAATACCTGCTGCCTATAGCTAATAGATATTTATTATTTCGTAATCTATTTGAACGACACACAATGCATCGAATCCTCACTCGACAATAATCTAGACATAGTGAGTGATTCGGGAATGCGCATTCAACTCAAGGGGCGAAAAATATTGATTTTGAAACCTTCGCAAGCAACATCGAACTAGACAGTGCGATGCGCTTCCGTTTTCCTGAGTGCAGTACCGGTGGCGTCTACCACCTATGGTGTAATTATGCCCCAATAAAATGACTGGACTGGTATATTGTCACTGTAACAAATATCTTACCAAGAACATTTCATACGCATAGGTGCACGCAAGTCAGTTCAGACTTTTTTTCTTCGACAGCTACAAGAAAAAAAAGCCTCATTCGTATTTAAGTGCACCGACGGCGACTTTTACTTTAACTGAAATGTTCAGAAATCATCTCCATGCTCATCAACACCTTCTGTAGATTTTTAATCGCATTATTGTTCCGCGTCAGGAGTTAACGCTCTCTAGTTCGATAAGAAATAATCCCAGTGTCGCTCAACTTTTCATTTATACGATAATTTGAATTCGATCAGGATCTTTATGATAGGTACTGACTTCGTAACATTAGTTATAACTCATAATTTATAGGTCCAATTCATTACATTTTGCAGAATGACTACTCGAATATATGCCGGGTTATGTGGCCCATACTTTGCCTAAATTTCTTAAATGTTTGAAAAAAATGGTTGCCATGATATCGCCTCTCAAATTTTAATATATGTGCATCTCACTTTGTGCTCCTCGAGAAATTGATAAAAAAATTAAAACTTCAAACAAGTACATATCAGTATCAACTGGTACCATAATAAATGTTTCAGATTCATAATTTGATCGCTACATATTATCATACGTACAGTAGATATTTTGCACGGCTGTGGCTCTTTGTGTGAACGGATAACTTTCTTAAGGTGGCGGGAAGTTTGCTTATGCCTCCATCTATTGTCAATCAAGTTGTCTTCGCAAAGGTCGTCCTCGCCTCTACTGATTTAGTTACGTTTCTCAAGGAATGCACGGGCTAATAAAAAATATTTCCTCACATTCTTTACAGAGATAAAAGTTTTCCAGTACCATGCATTTAAAAAAAAAGTTCCCTTTTACTCAATACGCCTTGATCACCAGTTAATGCGCACAAATGATTTTTTTATGCATAGAACGTTTTACGTGGCGCTTTACATTACCCTCATTTGCATATAGGACTTAAATATCGGTTCGCGCTGTGTATTCGTTCCTGGAGTTGTCATATCAACCGTCGTGTAGCCTCCCTAGGTGAACTGTGATGGAGATTTTCTTGATGCGGTGCGTTGTCTGTTGTTTCCGTAACGTCTCCAGCTAGGGACAGCAGTTCTTCCATTACTTCAACATTATTTATCATAGGACAATTTCAACGGAAATCCTCTGCACAGTGCACGACGATAAATTATATTTGCAATAGCTTAACGACTGTGCTTTCCATAAAAAACAAGCTATTTGTGTACAAGGAAATCCGCCACTGACATTTCAACGTGTCACCAATATCTTTTATTTTGTTTCGTGGACGTCCAATGCTGACAGACTTTAGCCGCGTCACTTCATTCTGCCCTGGACGGTCATAGGGATGAGCAAAACAACGATGCCCTGACGGCTACGGCCATCCATCACACCCGTGGGATGGTCTTCTAAAGGGATTGAAAAAATGCAGGAAAAGAGGAAGCAAGGATCCACCTCTTGTGCAAGGAACGCAGCTTTTGTCGGGAAGAGGATTGTTTCAGAGGCTGTGAGGACAGGACTAATAAGGGCATTTGTTGTGGCTGATAAGGTCGTTGAGGCGATGAAAGCAGCTGATCCAGTAATGGAGCGAGAATAGATGAATGGTGATGAACTTTAAACGAATTGTTCGTCACAAGATCAAGGTTGAATCAATTAACCCTGACAATGCGACGTCAGGAGCTACAGTAATTTACAATCAACTACCGGAAATTCACTTATGGTTGATTGGAGATTATTGTGACCAATACAGGGACATGGAATCAGTGAGTGATGCAAAGGTGTGTGTGGCACTTATTGAACAACGGAACCTGGAAAGCGTATGTTTTTGTTCTTATTTTCAGAGATCGATTCGTATGCATTTTATTTTCCATCCCAACTTCAAATCTACCCAGTGAGTTGATTTTGAAGAAATTTATAACTATTCGTCGTAATAGTTGCCAACACCGGCTCGTTTACCGTCGGCGTCATACCATCAGCATGGTGGATCACGCCGCCTCTGATGAAGCACTGGAAAGAAAGGAATAGAAAATGTTTGCCGAAGCGTTCATCACTCCCATTAATTCAGAGAATGGAGCTTCGCAAGACCCATTATCCATGACATTTTGAAATAAATTAAATATATTAGTTTAAATTCACTCTAATTAATGTTACTGCTACTGCAATTAAATGTAAATTTACTTCCCTCTAGTTGTACGACCTTCTTGTGATCCCACTTACCTACCCCAACTTCAAGACAATCCCTACTCTGTCACTATCGGAACAATTTCCTGACAAAATAACATAGCCTCTCCTCACTATCCGATCCCACTTGTCACATATATGAACTAT
>SDVV010015198.1:0-14592 GCA_016164225.1 Gammarus roeselii
CATCAGAATACACAGATGATACGTACCAAGTCTTCGTCAGCGTGAGCTGTTCTGAAGACAACATTTGCTACCTAGGTGAATTTAATATTAACTTAAAAATAGGGTTGAAGAGTAAGGACCAACCGACGGACATTGTTGGAGGACATCCTCTACTCTCCACTTTTTAATATGTCGAGACAGATGCAAGCATTAAATTGGATTACTAATTTCAAGAAAAATAAGCTGAGTAAGTCTGATCACCGATATTCACTTTATCATGACTATTCACTGTTTCAACTGTCATTTACTTAGCTTGAGAGCAGAAAACTATTGGAAAAAATATGTCGCTCTATGAAATACAACCCGGCGGCCCATGGAGATGATCTGCTACGAATTCAAATATAATTCGCATTTTCGCTAATTTAAATAGTGAATGTCTCATATTTAGGAGTTTAATTCTTTTAAGTATTGAAAACCTACTGCCAGACGATGAAAATAAACGATTTAATAATTATTATTATTTAATTGCTTTCTTAATTTTCAAAAATTTGGAACAGATTATTTTCGTCAGATTGCTAACTCATTTGTTCACGGCGCACTGCCAGTTTGGTTTCAAGGAGGGCCATGGTGAGGAAATGACGTTCAATGTGCACCAGCGATGTGCTCGCTGGTGTGATGCGCTAGCAGAGAAATTCTCTTCACTCTAGAAGGAAGATAATACGAGTGCTAGCTAAATATAAAAGTATTTTTCATAATGTGGTTCTTGACTTGACTCATCACCTGCCTTACCTTGACGGATTACTCCTATTTTTATTTGATCAAATTTGTGTATCAACTGTACTGCTTTACCTTGGATGGTTTTCAATAAAGCTTTTATTATGAATATTTTTTATTATTTAACTTATGGAGACATGTGAGCCTTCAGACGTTTTTTTTTTTATACGTTGGTTTAGCGATCGAATTTTCTCACTCGTCGTTTTCGTGGTTGATTGAAGATGTTTTCTACAGGTGTACTGCATGTATAAGGGAATAGACCGTTGCTCAAATTCTTTCAATTTAGAACATGCCACAATCGCTGAGTTTACTGAAATACAGTGAATGATTTACAGCATATTAATGTTTAATGCTCTTTTTGAACTGGATATCTTACTATGTTCATCAAATTCCTGATCTTTCCATATCTGTTCTTTCGACAATATCCTGCTCCTTGCCCTGTCTCTTTGCCCTGTCCATATTTTCGTCGCCCATCAAATCTTGCTCCTTGTCTTGTCCATATTCCCCGTCGCCCATCAAATCTTGCTCCTTGCCCTGATCATATTCCCCAAATCGTCTCTATGACATTTTTCCATTCTGTTTCTCATCTCCTCAACTGCCCCGTCCATTTCAATTTCCCCTCAACTCGTCTCCCTTTACCCTTTCCCCAACCCATTCTCCACTCCACTCTCTCCTGGCGGTCATAGGTTCACCCCCCTGGAACAGTGCCAAGTGGGGGGCAGCAGATGCAGGGGGCAGCTACCAGACCAACCCTCGCCGCCTCTGTTTCCTCCGCTGCGTCGAGTAGCATTATGCACTAGCTAGCCTTCAAATCTAGATAACACATTTCAAAATGTACTTCTTCGGAGCTAGAAAACATTTTAATGGTTAGAAATACACTGTAATCAGTATTTCAATAAACCGAAACTCTGGTGAAATGTATATCATGTTCGGAGCTATGAAACTGGATGCCCTGCAACGCCTCGGCAACGGCGACCTGCATTATGTACGAGACGTAATGTAAAATGAAATTGTTTTCGTGTCGTAGTCCGTGTAATCGTTTCTTTTCACAGTATCATAGATGAAATCAGACCGCGTAATTAATTATATCTTCACTGAGAAAATACAAACATGACAGACCAAATGCAAATTAGTAGCGTATTTTGCACCCTCAGCTGTTCTCCGTCACTTGATTCCAATTGCAGTCGACGTGGAATCTAACCGAGTATTCCAGACTGTTCAGGAACTCTCGGAAGACACGTCTTTTGAACATTTATGAACAAGGGACAATGCGAGTGTGGGTGTAACTCATTCGTTTGCATAACAATTCCTATGAAAAGACGCTGAACTTTTGTTATATATTGTTCTCGACTCTTTATTTTGGTTGTGGTACAATACTATTACTTATGACTCCCTCCATTTCGCATTAAAGTGAGTTAGTTAAATGACAGGACAATTTTTTATGTTGAAACAAATTTATTCATGATATTGGTGCTCCATAAAATATATAGCCTTCGAATCCTGCGAGCCTCCCCGTACTCTTTGTTCCTAGCAGGCTTCATCGAAGGACTCGTCACGTCCTCTAACTTTGAGCCTTATTGCTATTGCCTTCAAATTTATGACCTGGCACCTTATTGGGCTTTATTGAGCAACGTACGGCCTGGTGGGAAAGATTGGGGTGCGTGCTGGGTATCTCATGGGAGGACCATGCCTGTGCAAGGTCTTACACGGTTTACTTGGTATTATTAACAAAGTGGATCAAGCTAAGCCTAATTTTACCCTAATATATACGATAATATATAACTGGAAAGAAATACCGCAATGGGAACAGTATATTCGTCTACCATCGATACTGTTTCCATTGTTCTTTTAATTGATTACCTTTGATGGAAAGGAGTATAACCTGTTATCAGAATAATCAATCAGTCGTTGCAGGAAAGGGCCTCAGCGGACGAAGGTCACAGTGTTCCTGTCACTTGTGCCCGACTCTCATCACTTGACCCACAAGTACTCACCCCCCCCCCCATCTTGCCCATTATGCATCAGGTAAATTGTTGGCAATTAAGTTCAACTATACAATATACTCGTGCCTCCACAATGCGGTGGAGGCACGAGCTTCCTGTGGGGGATATTTGATGTGTCCTTCATTTTCTCCACTTTCGTTGAAAGGGATACACTTTTTGGCAACCCCTTGGACCACGTCCAAATTTAATTACGTCCCACAACAGAGTCTCAACTTTGTAATGAAGTCACCGAGGAACAGATAAAGAAGTCCTCAACGAATGTAAATAAATTGACAGTCCAAAACTGAATTGTAGCTCAGTTGTCACTAAAGCAGTCCTTAAAATTGGATGGGACTTCAGTTGCAGATGGCGCTCACTCTTTAATGTGTAGCATTATATTAACATTCATGAACATTTTCGCAAATTGGTAATAGTTTACATTTGTAAACACTACATGACCCTGTTCAAAAACACTACGTGACCCTGTTCATAAACACTACGTGACCCTGTTCATAAACACTACGTGACCTTGTTCATAAACACTACGTGACCTTGTTCATAAACACTACGTGACCCTGTTTATAAACACTACGTGACCCTGTTTATAAACACTACGTGACCCTGTTCATAAACACTACGTGACCCTGTTCATAAACACTACGTGACCCTGTTCAAAAACACTACGTGACCCTGTTCATAAACACTACGTGACCCTATTCAAAAACACTACGTGACCTTGTTCATAAACACTACGTGACCCTGTTCATAAACACTACGTGACCCTGTTCATAAACACTACGTGACCCTGTTCATAAACACTACATGACCCTGTTCATAAACACTACGTGACCAGTTCATAAGCACTACGTGAGCCTGTTCATAAACACTACGTGACCCTGTTCATAAACACTACGTGACCCTGTTCATAAACACTACGTGACCTTGTTCATAGGAAATGTATCAACTATCACATCAGCGATACGTAAACTAGCTCATTGTAAGTACGGGTTACTGTGCTGAGAATGACTTTACTCGTAAGTACGGGTTACTGTGCTGAGAATGACTTTACTCGTAAGTACGGGTTACTGTGCTGAGAATGACTTTACTCAACCATGGAAACAATTGATAGAACCCCGCACTAATTCTCATACTGTTCGGAGTTCAACAATCTTCAACTATGCTAATCCAATACTATATATAAAACGATATATGTGTGTTAGAGAATTATAAAGGATTTTTATTCCATGTATAGTATTGATTCTCGAGTTATCCCACGTTCCAAAAAACTTCGTTTCTAGTTTTCAAACGTTCATACCATAGTTGCACTTATAATAATGATAACTTTCAACAATATTGCTAGTATATCATTTTATTGTTATTATTATTCTTTCTTTCACTATTATTAATGTCATCAATTTTTTTGTATTATTCTTTGTTAATATTGTTGTAATCAATAATGTTATTATTATTGTTATAAGTAATAATATTAATATCGGTGTTATTAACATATTAGAATAATACGAATAATATTCACTTCTTACAGGGTAAGGTTATTTACGAGCGGCGCCCTTGCCGATGGGAAAAACAAATGCCACGGAACTGAAACATACACACATTCATTAAAGGCATAATAAAAATCAGGTTTAGCGGTCGTGGTTTTGTTTTCTGCACATTAATCTCGAATGAGCTGATAGCGTCGACATTCAGCCTGTACATGAAAATGATGATGGATATCATCATGCGTGGATGACATAAAAAACTGAATGGCTCACTTTAGAGGTGATGCACATCCTGAGCACTATTTTCGGCATCAGGAGCAGGCGATCCTTCCTCCTGGAGCTCTGCGACCAGAAAACATGGCACCACAGCGATTCGAGAGTCATCAATCACGAGGGGCGGGCCAAGGGGAGGCAAGACCCCTTGCTGACAGGGGAGCAAAACAGGGTAAGGCTCGACAATGAAGAGAGTCGCATCTTTAGATGTGTTGTAGCTGAAAAAAACAGGGAAACTAGTCATGTTGGAAATGGGTTCAGCTTGCGTGACTCTGCTTGCCGACGAACGAGCACAACATGTGACGTGTCTGCCGTACGACGTGTGTTGGAGAGGTGAGGTCTGCCGTACGACGTGTGTGTTGGAGGGGTGAGCAGGGCAGGCTTGGGGGGGCTGTTATCAGGCTTGGCTGCTGAATATTATTAGTTGGAGGGGCAACTTTCTCTAGTATGGTCGTGCAGGCAAGGTGGTGAAGGGAAGGGCCGACTAATGCATTCGACAGAATCAAGTCCGAGTGCAGAGGGGCAGGGTAGGGGCTAGATGAATTTTAACCGAATGCAATGGATTGTATAAATATGTATTTCATTTGTGGTTATTATGGTAATTCCGTAAATTTTCTGATCAGATTACAATTTTGAGTTTATTAGCTTTGAAAATGTACATTTTGATAATTGTAAAAAATAATTAGAATCACAACATTGATTAAAGTTTTATTGTTTATCATCATTTATAAAATTCTGCAAGTTTTTTCATCCCCGCCTGAATGTATAATTCCAGCAAACTATCATTAATGAGCAGCAAACTATCATTAATGAGATCTCTAGCAATCATAGTTTGGGTTATTTTATGCCATTTTTTGATAGTATTTTCCGCCGTGGGACGGAATGAATTATTTATCTTGTTTTAAATACATTACAAAAGAAATCAATATTTATAATAATCAAGTATCTTATCAACTTCATAATATCAATTCATGCAATATACGACACATTCAATTTTTCCACTACATTGCTGTTTAAAATAATAGTTTAATTTAGTGGTTGAGGTCATGATAGTTTAGAAATATAAAGCAAATGGCAATGAAGATTAGTTATAAACTAATCCAATATATTGAATATCTCGTGAAACCAAGGATAAAAATGAACAAAAAATCACCCACGCTTCAAACATAAACAATTCCAAGTGGAAAAACTAAGTATGCCTTGTTGCATAAGGTCGTTGGGGGTACTGTTGTTTATGAAGTAGCCCAGTACAGAATAGCAGCTGTGTTTCCTCCAAGTGATCCCGATGCCATAAATATGGCATCATTTAACGGATTGGAGAGAGGGGGCCTCCGAGAGGCGATCAATTGCGAGGGGTAGATAAATTGAGGCTACAGAGGGGGGCTTGCGGAGGATGGTTCTGGGTTTAGGGCTAGACAAGATGGCGCCCAATAAAGGGTTTAGAGTTTATGAATAAATCTAATGTACCCAACAGAGGGTTTAGAATTTGGGGTAACGGAGCATGGAGCCCGATAGAGGGATTAGAGCTCATGAGTAAGTAGGATGGTGCCAGATAGAGAGATTAGAGTAAGGGAGTGCACAGGATAAAGGGGAATGGAGGGTTTAGAGTTTGGTACTACAAAGGATAACGCCCAACAAAGATTTTGTTGTTTGGGAGTGCACATGATGACGCCCAATGAAAGGGTTAGGGTTTTTGGTACACAAGATAACGCCCAACAAATAGTTTGTTGTTTGGGAGTGCACACGATGACGCCCAATGAAGGACTTAGGAATTTTAGTACGCAGTTTAACGCCCAACAAAGAGCTTGTTGTTTGGTAATGCACATGGTGACGCCAAGTAAATTTTTGTTTCACATTTTCAAGGCCATTTATTTGACAGACAATGCAAATTAAATTAGACGGTAAAAATGGAATTCGTTGGATAAAGATCATTTAAATTAAAACAAATAACATTTTTTCGGGAAGAGGAAATTTCCTTATGTATCAAAGTGTAGGTTCGAATGTGATCACCCAGACGGGTTGCCCTCCGACCCACTAAAACCTCTCTCCGGCCTCCAGACCTGCTGATAGGATGCTGAATGCGTTGCCTTTCTGTAATGCCAAACCCAACAGCTGCTGGATCCATAGAGATTCTCGTGAACCTCCAGTAGCCTCCACCAATCTACGTCCGATCTCCTTCACAATTTGCACAGTTGACTCGCCATGCACCCTTGTCGTCTCCAAGGCTATTGGCTCAAATCGGAACTGGCGGGTCAAAGCGCCATACTTCCTGCAGTTTCTTGTCTCTGCCTCTGTAGCTGCAGAACCAGCTGAAGTTGCAGAACCTACCAAATGCGTTTCCGCATATGTGTCCAAACAAGTACAGTCTCAGCATAAACTTTCACCATTTTTGAATGGGGAAAACTGTGATGCCATCGGGTCTCTTTCCATCACCTCTACCCAAACCCAAAGGTTCCAGCACAAATGGTAGTCCCGCTCTTTGCAAAGATCTGACGATGTCATTCAGCGCAGTGTCTGAGCAAGCGGCCGGCACTGTGATAATCCGTGCAGTCCCAACTCGTTCATTCTCTGACCGCAGCAACACGAATGCTGTTGGCAGATTTTAGATCCCGCCCTCAGAGTAACGGCAATGCGCAGTGTCTCTGGATCTAGTTGAGTGCCCAACGATGGCACAGGAACTGCATGCATCCATCCAGAGACCACTTTCTGTGCTGGAGGCAGCCAGGAGGCGTGCTCTCGCCGTCTGATTCTCTACAACAAGCAAGCCGTTCAGTGTGCCCTCTACCAAAGGCAAGTCCCATGCTTCCTGCTTACTCTTGTCTTGTCTCTCCAAGTTAAGAGGATCACCACCTCTCCCCCCAAATCCCGACGGCACCCTGCAACTTCTCTGTGACAGCCACGATGCTCACATCATAAAGGACAGCTTTGACTAAGTCACTCACAGAATGCATCGACGAGATGAACGCTGGGAATGCATCGACGAGATGAACTCGTGGTCCCCATGACTAACTGGCAAATTGGCTCGGTTCCATGATCTGTCATCGAGAGGGACATTGGTCATCCTAGTGACGGCATCCCTCAACTCCAAATCGAAACTGTTCAGACACTCACCATGTTGATAGACGGGCGATGATCTAAGCACATGTTGCCGTTTATGAATAGGGAAACAATTTTTAAAAAGTACAAATGCTTCGTGACTGTCTATTTACTCCAATCGCGTGATCATTGGTTCCAAGTCATCTTGTTGCTTCTCAAATCATCGGGTATACCTTTTTCGGAAAGTGGTGCTCCCAGCAGCGAACACTGGCTGATCGGAACCACTCTGACATCATGTAGCACCAAACTAAAGCATATTTCTGTGTGGTCAAACTCCTGAGGTGAGTGGTCCAAGATTGTCAATTCGCACTTTCTATCATTACCCTCTAACCCAATCTCTTGGATTAATTGATCAAGCTCTGCACGTCCTGCCACACCTTCTCTGGTGTGTCTCCAAATGTGGCATCATCAAGGTACCAGACATTGAACTCTGACTCAACAGATCGGGCAACCTCGTCGACCTCCAGAGAGAACAGTGCCGGTCCAAATGAGTCTCTTTGCTGAATACCAGGGGATGACTGCAACACATCTTCACCGTCGTATAATGATGTTGGTTGCGAATAAGCTTGCCAAAGCAGTCTGAAAGCGCCTGGAGCGCGGTTCCGAGCCGCTGTCAGGAAAGTGTCTCTTCTGATACAATTAAAAGCGTTTCGTATGTCAATTAGAGTTTGGTGGCACACACGATAGCGCTCAACAAAGAGTTTGTTGTTTGGGAGTGCGCATGAAGACGTCCAATGAAGGGCTTAGAGTTTGGTAGCACACACGATAGCACTCAACAAAGAGTTTGTTGTTTGGGAGTGCACATGAGGACGCCCAATAAAGGGCTTAGAGTTTGGTGGCACACACGATAACGCTCAACAAAGAGTTTGTTGTTTGGGAGTGCACATGAGGACGCCCAATAAAGGGCTTAGAGTTTGGTGGCACACACGATAACGCTCAACAAGGAGTTTGTTGTTTGAGAGTGCACATGAGGACGCCCAATGAAGGGCTTAGAGTTTGGTGGCACACACGATAACGCTCAACAAGGAGTTTGTTGTTTGAGAGTGCACATGAGGACGCCCAATGAAGGACTTAGAGTTTGGTGGCACACACGATAACGCTCAACAAAGAGTTTGTTGTTTGAGAGTGCACGTGAGGACACCCAATAAAGGGCTTAGAGTTTGGTAGCACACACGATAACGCTCAACAAAGAGTTTGTTGTTTGAGAGTGCACGTGATGACGCTTAATGAAGGACTTAGAGTTTGGTAGTACACAGGATGAAGCCTAACAGAGAGTCTAGAGTTTGGAAGTGTACAGGATGGCTTCCGAAGTAGGGTATACAGTTTGAATTCGGAACAAATCTAATGTGCGTGAGTGTCTCTTAGATTCACAAGCCCTGGAACTGAATATTCTCAGTGCAATGACAATTAATTGGTACAAACATCAACGAGTTTGAAAGTTTATCAGTGCAGTTTATGAAAATATTCCCATTAATCACTCTACAAAATAGTCACCTTATATTTTAGCACAGTAATTTTAGACAGACGTTTTTCAGTAACCAAGAAAAAAAATATTGTGAATATCGAAGCTTTGCCTAACCACCTTATGTAGCCTTATGATGTTCTCACACGATGATCAACACGTGCACGTAGGCGCATGAAAGTGATGGGTTCATGTGTCGTGCAACGTGTTAGGTTCCAGTGTTGAGATAGACAGTAACCTCGTCTGCTCGGTTAATAGACAGTAACCTCGTCTGCTCGGTTATTAGACAGTAACCTCGTCTGCTCGGTTAATAGACAGTAACTTCGTCTGCTCGGTTAATAGACAGTAACCTCGTCTGCTCGGTTAATAGACAGTAACCTCGTCCGCTCGGTTAATAGACAGTAACCTCGTCTGCTCGCTTAATAGACAGTAACCTCGTCTGCTCGGTTAATAGACAGTAACCTCGTCTGCTCGGTTAATAGACAGTAACCTCGTCTGCTCGCTTAATAGACAGTAACCTCGTCTGCTCGGTTAATAGACAGAACCTCGTCTGCTCGGTTAATAGACAGAACCTCGTCTGCTCGGTTAATAGACAGAACCTCGTCTGCTCGGTTAATTACCTTTAGTTCGTCGATCTATCATGCAATCATTGGCTAATTTGCTCTTAATTGGATTTAATTTCAAGTGGTCAGGGTAAAGTGTCAACCACAATCATGATTTTGTTCAAACATTTTAATGCCAGTTGGGATTTGACCAACATTTACTTGCAGCATTATTTATTTATTCAAATACTCTCTTCAAGTGAATTCCTTTGTAATCGAGTGTTTCCAATTTCCTTCAGTCATACTTGACATTCGAGCGAGACAAGAACTCTACGAGTAACTGCTTGCATTTAAGACCTTAAACTCGGCCTCAAGCATGATTCAGTTACCAGGCCTCCCACTATTTGTTGCTCGCCTCAAGCATGATTCAGTAATCAGGCATCCCACTATTTGCTGCTCGCCCCAAGCATGATTCAGTAACCAGGCCTCCCACTATTTGTTGCTCGCCCCAAGCATGATTCAGTTACCAGGCCTCCCACTGTTTGTTGCTCGCCTCAAGCATGATTCAGTAACCAGGCCTCCCACTGTTTGTTGCTCGCCCCAAGCATGATTCAGTTACCAGGCCTCCCACTGTTTGTTGCTCGCCTCAAGCATGATTCAGTTACCAGGCCTCCCACTGTTTGTTGCTCGCCTCAAGCATGATTCAGTAACCAGGCCTCCCACTATTTGCTGCTCGCCCCAAGCATGATTCAGTAACCAGGCCTCCCACTATTTGTTGCTCGCCCCAAGCATGATTCATTTACCAGCCCTCCCACTGTTTGTTGCTCGCCTCAAGCATGATTCAGTTACCAGGCCTCCCACTATTTGCTGCTCGCCCCAAGCATGATTCAGTAACCAGGCCTCCCACTATTTGTTGCTCGCCCCAAGCATGATTCAGTTACCAGGCCTCCCACTGTTTGTTGCTCGCCTCAAGCATGATTCAGTTACCAGGCCTCCCACTATTTGTTGCTCGCCCCAAGCATGATTCAGTTGCCAGGCCTCCCACTGTTTGCTGCTCGCCTCAAGCATGATTCAGTTACCAGGCCTCCCACTGTTTGTTGCTCGCCTCAAGCATGGTTCAGTTACCAGGCCTCCCACTGTTTGTTGCTCGCCTCAAGCAAGATTCAGTAACCAGGCCTCCCACTGTTTGTTGCTCGCCTCAAGCATGATTCAGTTACCAGGCCTCCCAGTATTTGTTGCTCGCCCCAACCATGATTCAGTTACCAGGCCTCCCAGTGTTTGTTGCTCGCCTCAAGCAAGATTCAGTTACCAGACCTCCCAGTGTTTGTTGCTCGCCTCAAGCAAGATTCAGTTACCAGGCCTCCCAGTGTTTGTTGCTCGCCTCAAGCATGATTCAGTTACCAGGCCTCCCAGTGTTTGTGGCTCGCCTCAAGCAGGATTCAGTTACCAGGCCTCCCAGTGTTTGTTGCTCGCCTCAAGCAAGATTCAGTTACCAGGCCTCCCAGTGTTTGTTGCTCGCCTCAAGCATGATTCAGTTACAAGGTCTCCCAGTGTTTGTTGCTCGTGTAAGAAGAATGCAATCAAGGTTACGGCCTCATTCTCTATGTTCCACTCTTTGTCAGGATTGCTGATGTGGGCAATTGAGCTTAAATGGTGCAGAAATGCTCTTGGCAAGATTGTCTTACAGGCCGACATTGAAGCATGAAGAGTGAGGAGCATGGCAAGGCGCTGGGGCTGTGTAACAGGCTGGTGGTATAATTGATTGGCGTTCCTATGGGGAACTCACGGGCCAAAATGCCATGAATTAATTGTCGACAATGTATGTGAGAAAGAATTGAGGAGGCGGCAGACAATTGTTGCCATTTTTCACGCATATTAACTCGCAGAGCTTATTGCCATGAATGACAATTTGATGAAGGCAGGGCATGTGTTGAGGAAATGAGAAAACGAAAAATAATGATTTACATTTTCCTCACTCAAATGAACTCGCAAAACCCATTGTCACGAATTATTTTGACAAATCTGAGCAGTCGAGACGAATCATCAAGCGCATTCGAAAAGGATTCCTACTGCCTATACAGAAGGATCCAGCGAACACTCGAAAAGGAACCTCCCAGCAAGTTCGAGAAGGTTCCTCCCAACGCACTCGAGAAGGATCCACCTTGCGCACTCGACAGGGATAATTTTTTCTCCCTCGTGAATTATCCTCCTAGTGCGCTCGAGAAGGATTTTCCTAGCACATTCCCGGAATATTCCGGGCGCACTCGAAACTGAATCCACTAACGCTTTCGAGAAATGTTCTTCTTGCGCAATCGAGAGGAATCTTCCCTGCACATTCTGGAGGAAAAATCTTTATTGTGCATGGGAGGAGGATCTTCCTAACACATTCGAGAAAAATCCTTTTTTGTGCACTCGAGGAGGATGTTTTCTACTCACTCAAAAAAGGATCCTCGTTGCAAAGTCGAGAAATATCCTCTTTGCGCACTGGAGAGGGATCCCTGCGTCCTTGCAAAAGAATCCTTATTGCGCACTTGAAAAGGATCTTCTTGTGAAATCGAGGAGGATCCACTTCGTGCACTCGCGAAAGATCCCCCTTAGGCACTCTAAAAGGATCGCCCTTGCGCGCTCGAGAAGAACCGTCCTAGCTTATTCATGTAAGTTCGTTCTTGAGCACAAGAGAATGATCCTCCCTGCACACTCGAGGAGAATCCTTCTGCGCACTCAGCAACGATCTTCCTTGTTTGATCGTAAAGGATCCTCCCGTGGCACTCGATAAATATCCCGCCGAACACTCGAAAGGGATCCTTCTTGCACGCTGGAGAAGGTTCCTCCATGCAAATTTGAGAAGGATCATTCATGTGCACTTAAGGAGGATCCTATTTGCACACTCATGGAGGATCCTCTTCGCCCAGTCGAATAAGATGGGCAACGCGTACTCGAAAAGAATTCTTTATGATCATTTGACAAGTATGTTTATTGTCCTCTTGATAATGATCATTCTTGCCTTCTCAATACTGTTCCTCCTTGAACAGTTGAGAAGCATCTTTATAGCACAGTTGAGAAGGATCCTTCTTGGGCACTGGAGAAGGATACTCCATGTGCACTCGTAAAAGTTCCATCAAGTGAACTCGAGAAGGATTCTTCTTACACACTTGGAAGTAGCCCTTCAAGCGCACTCGAGAAGGATCCCTCAGAACACTCGGGACGGATCCTTCTTACACATTCAGGAAAGATCCTTCTTGCGCACTCGAGAAAGATCCTCCTTGGGCACTCAACTAGCAAGGGAAATACTGTGCCGCATGCCTATTCGTGGCAAAACGGGTTTTCAATGACATCGGTCAGCATTAATTTAACAAGAAATAAAACTGAGACAATAAAAAATCTACATCGTGTGTGGGCGGCTTTTTCTTCGTCTGCTGATATGAGTCGTTTCCAGTATCATCGTAAAATACAACATTTTTTACAGAAAATGACACCGTCACATTATGCCCTAATAGACGGTCAACTTCACTGCCAATTTTCTTACTGTCAAAAAGTAATCAGTTTGGCTGAAAGACCTACTGAAATCTACTCACACTTGTAAGCACTTATAAACACTCGAGAAGAATCCTCCTTGCGCGCTCGAAAAGGATCCTTTTAGCTCATTCGATAAAGATCATTCCTGTGCACTCGGTAAGGATCTTTCTTGCCCCTTTCGTTTAGGATCTGCCTTCCTAACTCCAAAACTATCCTCCTTCGCACTTGAGAAGGATTCTCAGAGCGCACTCGAAAAAGGATCCTCCTTGCGCACTCGTGAGCACGTGAATAGGATATATTTGCACGTTTGAGACTGATCCTCCTGTCGCATAAGAGGAGTATCCCCTGCTCACTCGAGAAGGATCGTCATTTTAAGCTTGAGAAGGAACCTCCTTAGTCACCCGGAAAAGATGCTTCATGCGCATTCGAGGCGGATCTTCCTTGCTAACTTGAGAAAGATCCTCCTGCGTACTCGGAGGGATAATTTTCGCGCACTCGACTGTGATCCCCCATGCGCACTTGACAAAAATTTCCCTTGCCCACTCGAGAAGGATTCTTCTTGTGTACCCGTGAAGCTGCTCGTTGCGCATTCGAAATAACACTTTCTTGCGGACTCGAGTAAGATACTTTTTGCGCCTTCGAGACGGATCTTTTATCCGCATTTGAAAGGGATTCTTCATGCTCGTTTGAAAATTATCCTCACATACACTCGAAATGGATTTTTGCGTACTCGAAAAGGGTCCTCCAGCACAATCGAGAGGGATCTTCCTGCGCACTCGAATAGGATCCTCCTGTGCACTCGAGAAAAGAAGTCCTTCTCTACATTCAAAAAGGAACTTCTTTAGGATATTTGCACTGATCCTGCGCACTCAACAATGCTCCTGCGCCCTCAACAAAAACCCTCACTCCTAGTGACCACTGCCTTGCTCCATACAACCCCGAAAAGGATCCTCCAGCGTAATGGAGGAAGATCAAGAAGGACCCGCATTGTGACCTCTGCCACGCTCTGCCTACTCATGAGGAGCCCTTCTTGTGACCTCTGCCACGCTCTACCCACACATGAGGAGCCCTTCTTGTGACCTCTGCCACACTCTGCCCACTCATGAGGAGCCCTTCTTGTGACCTCTGCCCGCGCTCTCACCACTCATGAGGAGCCCATCTTGTGAGCTCTGCCACGCTCTGCCCACTCATGAGGAGCCCATCTTGTGACCTCTGCCACGCTCTGCCTACTCATGAGGAGCCCTTCTTGTGACCTCTGCCACGCTCTGCCCACTCATGAGGAGCCCTTCTTGTGACCTCTGCCACGTTCTGCCCACCCATGAGAAGCCCTTCTTGTGACCTCTGCCACACTCTGCCCACTCATGAGGAGCCCATCTTGTGACCTCTGCCACGCTCTGCCCACTCATGAGGAGCCCGTCTTGTGACCTCTGCCACGCTCTGCCCACTCATGAGGAGCCCGTCTTGTGACC
>SDVV010015199.1:0-14592 GCA_016164225.1 Gammarus roeselii
ATATATGAAAGATGGAAATATTATTAATATCCCAGAAGTTGAACGGCCTGGAGAATTGTAAACGTTGAAAAATATTCAATTTTCTCGTTGATGAAGTAAAGGAACAACTCAGCAAATGAAGCATTAACACATGTACAGGATCTGATGATCAGAACCCGAGAATGTTACGGAACCTCTCCAAAATCACAAGCAGTCGACTGAAAAAAAATCTGTAACAGGCCTATGAGGACTGGAATTATCCCATATGATTGAACAGCACACGCCACAGCGATATTCAAAAAGGGTACTAAGCAGGAGCCAGGGATTAACAGACCTGTCAGTCTCCTATCTGTGGTAAGAAATACAATGAAAAAACTGATATAAACAATTAGTAGGTGTCGCAGGGAGAGAAACCACCTCATCAATGACACCCAACGCGACTTCTGGAGCAGATTTAGATGCCTGACCAATCTCTTTGACTTGTTCAAAAAGGTCGCCGAGATAAACGGCGAAGCCAAACCTGTAGACCTAATGTACTTGACTTTCAAAAAGCGTTTGTTTATGTCCCTCATGAACGATTACTGAATAAAAGTTGAGGTGCACGATATAACTGAAATCGTGGTCATGTGGCTTCGACATTGGTTCGCGGGCCACAAGCAACTGGTGGCCCGCGAACCAGTTGCTAACCAGTTGCATCACTAGCCTTGCATCTACCTATGAAAAATCTATTTCAATGCAACCAGCAAGGCAGACTGCCTAGACCGGAATTGGTGAAGTAATCTGTATTTGGAATGAAATTTGGGTCCATAATACCGATCAGTCGACGCTGATGACTGCAGTGTCAGTGTTAATAGACTCAGGCTGTGTTCAAAGTGGTACAGTTATTAAACCATTCGGTGATGATCACATCTTGTGGAAAAACAGGGTGCGTCCAAACTCTAGAGCATCACATGTAGTTTAACAATTTTTTTGAATGTACGTTTTTTTTAGGGTTGAATGTAGATGGTAACGAACTCAATTTTTGTGTAGCGCCTTTGATACTACTTTTAACAAGTCTGACATTAATAGGTTGTCTACCGAGAGCACAGAAAATTGGTTAGATAAGGAAGAGAGACTAGTCTATTCCTCACATGTCGATTCAAGGCCTTATTATAAAGAACGGGAAAAATTACTCATTGAGAATTTCGATTTATGAGTAAATATTTTTCGAACCATTGCACACCACTAATATAGACTGGAAATATTCTAACAGGTCCAAGATTAGTCAATTGGCTTGTGGTGTTCTTTTCTTCCATTGGCATCAAGACCAATACTGTAAATGAACAGATTTTCGAGGCTATGTCGGTGGTTCCTCAAATTTTTTAATTCATCCATTGAGATAATATGAAAATGAGAATGAAATTAGGAAATTATTATTTTCTATCATAGGTTTAACTGTGATGAAGAAATTCTTCTTCATCACACGTAACCGTACGGGGGTTTAAACATCCTGTGACGTGGAAGCTATGATCCCAATGTGAAAGAGCAAGTAATGATGGTCAGAGACGTCTGGGAGTCTAGTTCATCTCCGCAAATAATAAGGTATTAAAGGTAAAGTTTATATTTTACATACTTGGTAAGTAGTTATCAATAATGGTGAATATTGGTATGGGAGATATAATGAGGAATGATAATTTAATGCACGTGTTGGCAATACATTTGATGCCGAATGTGGGCGTGTTTCTCATTTTTCATCCATCTATAATGTTAATCATGGAATGTTGTCTTATTCCAGGTCGGATCAATTATTATTATCCCTACGGTGTATTGATCTGCCATGAACATAGAATTGAACCCCGAGTAATACGACTTTGATACTTTCCACTATTTATTAGCTTGTATGCAGTCCTTCTTTTCTATCTCCTGTCCATGCAGCTGTGGAGAGCCAGATCTAGTGGTATTTTACGCGACGAGGAAAAGTGGCGTTATTCAATTATTCTTGGTTTAGCGACACTTTCATCACTTCGTACGAAAAACTATCTCCGGCTGGCGAGAGGCGGGTTCTTCACGGTTAGGTCCCATAGCTAACTAAGCACACGGACAGAAGCCGAGCAACCTTTGAACATGTCCCTTGAAAGTGGAAGCGGGACGAGCAAAGTATGAAGCAGAGGTGTTAGCAAGGAAATTCTGCCAATTCTTTATCCATCTAATAGGATATTCGGATTCTTGGTTCTAAGCCGAACAAGTTTGCTCAACGGGTAGATAACGCAGTTGATGAAGCATAAATCGTGGATTTGTGTCGAAATAATTTCCGTGTAGTACTTAGAAGTACAGGGTAGAAATCTTCAGGATGATTAGGACCGGTCTTTGCATGATATGGCAGCAGTTCCGAGGAACCGTGTCCCCCGGAAGAAGTGATGACCCTGTCTCGTTCCCTGTCTCTCAATTAAAGCTATGGTCTTGAAATAACGATTGAATTTTACAGATGAGCGATGACTCATTACATGAGTAGATGTCATCATTTTTTTCCTCCACCCCTGTGCTATAATCAAAATAAATTGAATGATCCTTCTAAAATAGTAGTGAAGCTTATTCTTCTCGGACTGACAAAAGAAAAATTCTCCCGATCGGATAAAAAAAAACACTCTACCGCTTCCTGCATTTGTGCTTTGAAACCATTCGTGCCGTATTATCGTATCTTAAACACGCCTACTTAAATGTTCTTTATTGATGATTACAGCGTTTTACAAGACGTGTTTATTCAAGTATTTTGTTGACTAACAGAATGCGGCGTACCATCCTTTATTATACTGTTACTGCGTACACTAACGGAAGGTTGTATGGTGTGTGCGGGCATGTCAGGTTGGCTTCGTATACGATGTCCAAGTGTGTATAATATTTTTATTTTCTCTGGCCATTGATGCCGAACTGGAGAGTTCTATCTAATGAATGTCATCATCACTTATTACTTGGCTTAAACATTGTTTGAACACATCTGTAGCATGTGGAGTCCCGACAGTTGAACAAAGAATCTTGCTACGACGATATCAACTCGGCTAAGCCAATAACTGAGGCGGCCTGTCGATACATTATTAGTCCTTTCTAATTTCCAGCCGCTGCAACGAATAACGTCGCAGTGCAGGTTTCTGTCTGAAAGTTTGTATACACAGCCTAACTATTTGTTGTGTTTCCTCCGCTCCCAGTAGCGGTGGCCTTCTTTTTGTGCTAGGTTGCTGCGAGCTAAGTTCGTCGCGACAGGCCATTAATATTCCAGGTGGCATGAGTCTACTAGCCTCTGTTTTCTATTGCCCTGCGAGGGTCTCAGAAGTCGCAAAATGGTGATGAATGGTACGCCATTCATGTGATGCGATGTATATGAAGGGAAGATATACTCAGAGCAAGCAAAGATGTTTTTTTACCGTAGGCTGCGTCAATATCATCCCATCTGTTTGTTGTAGCTTCAATTTCTCCTTCTGAAGAGGAGGAAAAGTAGTGTAAGTTGGTGCCAGAATTTGCTAGTGTGTGTTCCCTGATAACTTGAATGAAGAAGTTTTGCTGGAGTTAGCGTGTTTTAAATAATTGGGCTTGCATCTGGCTCTTAGGGTAGAAGTGTAGAGATGAAAGTGAGCGGTCTAACGTATTGAGAGCGCTGGATGGTGTGATGCGGTGTAGAACCTTGGGTTCGATGCAGTGTATGGGCAGTAACGTGATACGTGAATGTGGTTGAGGTACAATCAGGACTGAGTAAGTGCGAATTAAACCGGCAGTGCTAAAAGTGCTATCTGCTAAAATCGATACGCTAGTTCCGAGTTGGTACGGAGAAAATAGCTGCAGGAATATTGATGTAATATGAGATTATTTTGGACGGGAGTATGAGCAGAGGAAGCGTGCGTTGGGCGTGCACTGAACGTGCGTCGAGACCTTCAGGTCGTTGGGCGTGCATTGCGCGTACTCGAATTTGAAATTGATACTCTTTCTGCTTTATTCGGATCCAAAACAAAAACCCACAGTAGAGAAAAACCCATACCGATAAAAGTTACGAAATGTCTAATTTTCTTCCGTATACATATGAATTTTATTTATTTATTGTAGAGGAACTTTTTCGGGAGATAGATGAAGCCTTGTCACAAACAGTAGGGCGAGGGTCATGTTCAATTTCTGCGAATTTTCATGTCGCGAATACCTTAATTGTTTATGAGTTGCTCACTTGGCTTTTGTCAGATATTTCAATCTAAACCTATATCGAAACATTGCTCCACATCCTGTTTTTCCATTTCCTCATTTGTTAATATCCGCCGATAAGGGGGATGGGGAGCGTTGGTGTGGTGAAGAAAGTTAAAGACTCTTCCCCTTTGCCGATCTGAAAATGGCTCGCGTTGGTGTGGGAGAGGCGAAAGCAAATAGGAGTAACCTTCTGTTAAATATATATATATATATATGTTTCCCCGCAGTAATGATTGCAAATTACAACGTAGACTACTTTAATTGATCATCGCCTTGATCTGTTACATTACATTAAACGAGATCTTACTAGTTCAAGTTGAACATTTGTTGCGCCACCCCAACGTTTTTTTTCGAATCAACGATATATACAAAACGCCTAAACGTTACGGCTCGGTAAATGTTCATCAGATGTCTTATCTATTTCTTGTCCTATAAACATTTCGAATTTCATTCAACAAAAAATATTTAACACTTTAATCACACCAACAATGAGGTCATGTCTGTTTACTGCAACATGTAAATAAATAGGAGTGAAGAATATAGGGATAGTGATGGAGAAGGAGGTCAAGGCGACTCAAGGGGACAGGAAGGTCACAGAGATTAAATATTTCGACTGATTGTATGCGTAATAAAGCTTGTAAGTGGAGCAACAAATTATGTATGAAAGTACTTAAACACAAATATGGAGAGATTCGTAGAATTTGGAGCACAACATGAAATAAACCTGGCTTCCAACACAAAACTGCACTTAAACAATTTCAACGCGAAAACCGTTGGAGCCCCACGACGAAGGTTACTTCACACACTTATACTAAGCCAGAGTTATCCCTTTCGACGAATAGTACCATACATACTGGTGTCACTCGAGTTCCGCGACATAGCAGGTCGTTTAACTGGTGTGATTCAACCCACTGAGTCAACCCCGCAACCGTTGGTTGCCCAAGGCCAATGCCAAGCCGGCTTATAGCCCTGACGTGGCTGTTGCATCACTGCCTCTGTCTCGTCTCTGCCCCGCCTCTGCCCTTGTGGCGACAAGACCTTGCTCAAGTCTCGCCATACTGTGGTGATCAGGCGGCCTCTCTGGTCTGTCAATTCAAGCCCATGTTGACCCGTCTTCAAGAATATTTCCAACGCAACAACTCATCCTAGGAACAGAAAAAAAGAATCCTAAGTTATTGAACACATTACAATATTTAGCCTATGGACACACAAAAAAAAACATCACAGTATCATCATACGTCCAGAAGTAAAATATCACGAGTGAACAACCTACCTCCTTCCTTTGGCCCATTGGCCCTTTCCAAAGGCTTGAGGCCTGGCCTTCTCAGCTTTTCCCGGACACGTCTGGTCTCACTCTGCCCCACTTGCTACTCTCCCAGTGCCTAGTCCTATCTCCTTGTCGCCCCTCAGCTTCAAAATTGCCCAATGGCAAGGCGCCGGTACGCTCGACGCCTCGCCCTCGTTGGCATTGTAGGTCTGGCGTCATGTCCGATGTCACTACCCGCGCTGACGTCATGACCAGTAGTTCAAATAACACCCCTCGTTTCCAGCAACAAGTAACATCGCCAAGAAAAACGGCTCCAACTCGCATTACGTTACAAGGCCTATTTTTCAAGGTCAGTGAGGACCCAGACCAATTACACAGATGAAAGGAAGGGCCCACGCGACTATCCGATCGATACTTTGTCGTGAGGTCAGGACAGAGATGAAGTGAGCGAATTCATTTGGAGAATATCGAAGGAAACGTTGGAGTCACACACCGACCAGCTGAGTGCAGTTCGAACAAAGGGTGTACCAATATGCCTGACCTAGTGCAAGACCTGAGACAACGGTAGGCATAGGATAAATGAAACAAGTCCACCAATCGCCCACAGCGAGACAGGAAACACTGATTCAGCAGGAGAGAGGTGATGTCGTGTATCCACGCAGACTGATGGACGTCTGGATGAAAATGCAGCCAGGGTCTGACATTTTCCAAATGAAAAGTGGGGTATTGTTATATAATTTCATTTTGCATTGTATTATAATCCCGTTTTGCGTGACACTGTTCACTTAACATCTCATTTTTATGCCAAATAATAAACTCCTTCGACTGGGTCCCTAAATTGATTTGTGGTCTTTACAAAAATTCTGCGGTATAATTTTGTTTTACGGACAAACAATCTCTATCGATTCATGAAACCTCATCCCGAAGTCTGGAGGGAAACATTTAGTGGTGAAGCGTTCACCGGGGAGCAATTCTATTGGTTGTAGTTCTGAAGGGGGATGGGTGAGGGCCAAGCGAGTGTAGCAGCCGCACAGTCGATCAGGTACGATCGACAGGTGCTCGTGACGATATGTTGCCTGGGGTAGTTTAGATAATTAGGCGCAATAAATGAAAGACACACTGCAAAAATAGTGCCATAAAAAAAGAGTGATGTGATACTAACTGCAAGATTCCTATTTATTTGCGAGAGCTGTGATGTAAAACGGTTCAAAGTGGTAGAAGCCACTCATGAAAAGAAACGCAAACCCGCGACTGAAAAACGACTACAAAAGTCGCTTCCAACGCACAGGGCATCAAAACAAGAATAATTCGGTACTACATCAACTAAGGTATGAACTAGGGCTCATAAATGATGTACACATTTGTCATGTCCCCATACTTGGGCAATGTCAATACTTAACGAAGATTTCCGGCAAGTAGACGATCGTCAATAACATCCCTATTACAATAGACATGTGCTGGCCGGAAGGTCGGGTAGTTTAACCCGACAAGGTAATATATGAAAAGAGAACCTATGAGCAGCAAACAAGTTGATCTGAAACTAACAGAAATAATTTGGGCGCGTACAGCAATTAAGATGACGCCCAGTACAGGGACAACAACATCATAGGACACGCTTGTGACCGAAGTGAATTGTATGGAGCAGCAAGGGATAGTCTAGGAGAGTCAGTGTTGACTCAAACCCGATACCGACTGGCTGCTTGCCTGTGCTCGTTCCCCATACCTCTAACTTAAACTCCCATTTTCTCGACTTGTATAAATTGTATAGTTCAAATAAATCATATATACAACCCAATCCAATTGTTGGTCTAGAAGTCTTCAGCCTACAATATCTTGATAATTAACAATATTGGAAAGGGTGACATTTAATGACGATCATGGACGTTATATGATATGCTGCCATACCTGTAAATGAATCTTTATCCAATCTGAAATGGGACATTGTTTCCATAGAAACAAGCCTGGAGTGGCGCCAATCAAATGAACGCAATTAAACTCATCTGTCAACGGACCGTATAACTTGAAGGGTGGGAGGTATGTCTAAGAAGCGACAAAACACTAGGAGAACTGAAGCTGATTTTTCATTACATATATTGGTATTTTAATCACAAGTCATGATAAACAAAATCATCAATCTACGATGTTCGTACTGAGGTAGGAATTTGTCCTCCTTGTAGGGAGGACGAAGCTGTTCGGTGTGACAACGAACCGTTCGGACGCCACGAAAGGAATATCACCCAATTTCATACATGTTAATGTGTCTCAGACTAGTCGTATGCTCGCCTAATAATTCCTAATCTATGGACTTCTGAGCTTAGTGTTACAACGATTTTGCGCCAGCGGGGCAATGTGTGAATGTCGGCAGGTAGAGGAGGTGACAACTCAAGCCTACCTAGTCAGATGATGCGGTTGTGGCAACCGTCGCTGCAACTTGAAGGAAATCGGAGATCGTACTCCTATGTTGTACTTTATGTTGAAACGAATTCTCAGATAAAATTAGGAAGCCTAACTTTATCGAGCTATTGAATCATTGGTCCAGGAAATCAGTCTCCCGCTACAAAATTGTCAGTTCCGCATTAACTTCGACTGTGTCTTTAAACCTTCACCCTCCTCACCATCACTAGGCTATTCTTTTCTGCCACTCTATGGTAGCATTGGTCGTCCTGCGAGAAAGCCGGGAAAGTAAGTGGATTAACCATCAATCCATGTTTGAATACAGCTCTGTGTCTCCTCCCCCTCACTCCCTCTATCGATTACTGTCCTTTCATTCTCTAATTAATTGACATCTGTCAGGGCCCATGTTCCTCACAGTGGTCAATGAATTAAAACAAATCTATGTCAGTCAGCACATGATTGATATTTGTCGAATGAATTTATGTCCACTTGAGGACGTAGGGCATGACACCACTCATTAAAGATACTTAATTTTGAAGCAGTACAACAACGCATTTCCTCTTGGCGCTTGTAACGTTAGCTATGAATCATGTCGGGAAGAGAGCGTCATCAATGCAAGTACACTTCTGAAACGACTGAGAAACATTTTATAACAATGAAATGGCAAATGCATTTCATACACAGATTAGTTTCAAAGGGAAACATTATCAAAGTGAAAATAAATCAATGCAGAATGAGAGCAATGATTCAATTGTCACGTCAGGGGTCATATGGCGCGTCACAGGTAGGAATATGCGATCTATATTGGGAACAGGAACAATCGTGTGGTGACGGCAATATTATGCTACGTTAGAATAAATTATTTCAAGGGGTCCATCTCTACCGGATGTGATGCTAGGGCTATGGCGTGGCTTCGAAACTACGGCGGAATATCATGATGATGTAGTTGAATTAAGTTTTTGTTAACCTGTTTCAATTCTGATTTCAAAATGATGCCATGTTCATAAAGTTAATTCACTGAGAATACATCACATTCATTAAAGTAATGGCCGCCAAACGTGAGCTTATATCCGTTTTGGCCGCGCCAGAGGACTAATTGTGAATATTTTACCTAATTACCAAAACTCTGGTTAATTTGGACGCATGCACAAGTAAACAAGTCAGCAAATATTTCAGTGCAACAAGTTTTAGACGCCTCATGCTATTAGTGATTGAGAGGGCGATTCAAAAGTAGGACACTTAGACCAATTATGATCGATTCTATGTCATGCATTTTCCTGTAAAAAAAACAAAAGAAAACAGTTTGTAGAGTTTTTGCATGTACATTTCATCAAATCATCAACTTATGAATAACGTTGCTGTCGTTACAAACACTCCGTGTTCAATAACAGATTCACTATCTGTGTTGTTGGAAGGATCAGACGGAATACTCATGTTATTTTAGTTGGAATTTTTTGATACGTGTATAAAAGGTGTTTAACGCATGAGACAAACAAGAATTTCCGACATGTGATAAACGACAGTTAAAGTCAGGTGGGATCAAACTTTGATTTTGAGTCATGAGCGTTTACTTTCGACCACTTCTGTTCTGTATACCAATAGGTTTATCGGGATTTTTTAGTGAGTTCAAACTAAAGTAAACACTTGTATTGGCATTATTGTCCAACGTTGCATTTACTGTCTCGGATCATTGAAATTTTATAAAAAGAAAACATCTAAATAATTTCTGTGAATGTGTTCAAACGTCCATGGTAAGTGAACTTCCCAAGAGATTTTTTTTCTATTAAAACGATTGATAATTTTTTTTAGCATATACGGAATCAAATAGAGCATGATGTTCTGGCTGTAAATTTATTTTATGCAACGTGTGTAAGAATATGACAAAATATACATAGCTGAAATTGTCAATGAAAGAAATCACGACCCCGTCAGCAGGACATAACGGACTTGTGTGTGTGTGTGTACACACTTAGACACATTTAAAATTTCACCTCGTGATCAACATGAGTATCACATGTGTTTTTGCAACGTCTTATGAACAAACAAACCAAAAACTAGTAATTGATACAGATGGAACAATGAAACAATTTCACATCTTAACAAGCAGTCTTGTGGTTCTGTCTTGGGCTTGTGATTAACCAGAGTACCTCATGTGTGTTTACAACGTCCCGTAAACAATACAAACGTGTACATTTATGCTCTTAGAATGCTAGAGCAATCTCGCGTGTTTCCAAGCAGACTTGTAGTCATTTAATTGACGCATGATTATTCGTAGTATTGCACGTGTAATCAATTACATTGTGATGTGAACGATAAAATTATTGGTGTATGCACGTGGAACAATCGAGTAATTTCACGTTTTTCCTTATTGTTTTTAAGTAATGATAAGGGCAATTGATCAACCAGAGTTTTGAAGTTGTTTCAGTTCTATATCACGAGTTGATACTATGTGTCTGGACTAACTATCATAGTGGAGGCCGCAGCGTTATTTAGCTCTTCAATGATTTGCACGGGTGTTTCTTTGTTGACTTATTTCTGCAGGGATCCTCAAAGAAAAGAAATCGAGAGAGGCCAGGTCGAGAGACACAGAAGGGCACTCAACATCCCCAAAACTTGTAATAACTTGCCAAGGATTTCTAGGACGCATTATTGTTTCATCGCCTTCAGTTTTGTGGTAAGTGGACCCAGTGGAAGAAACTATTTATTATTATTTTTCCTCATCAGTAATGTTGACTCCGTACTCATCGCCCCGGTCACCAAGTCTGTGTCAGCCCAACACAATTTTATGAGGCAAGTGTTTTATACCTCGGACATCAGCGCTCGAAAACCACAACACAGAGCACTGAATGCTTGTGTACGAGTGGTTATAGCTGACCACCGTATGATCGACCGTATAATTTAGCAAGTGAGGGGGGAAGCTTGGTTTTCAAGTGGATTTAAGTTATCCTATACCTATTGGAGCAATTTGATGTTTTCACTCTTGATAATTCTTTATTTACAACTAGTGAGTTGCCAGACTGCGTAAAATACTCACTTGCTCTCTGTAATATGAGTGTCGAAACAACATTATGTGTAATTTTTATCATTGTGATTGTAAAGTAACACCTTGTATTCGCACACATTCTCTGTTACGTATAAGCCCCAGTCTACAATTGGAACCCTAAAGTTAAAAACTGGACAAATTTGATTCTGAAACAATTCTTGCAATAGTGTTCGTTATAAAATATTTTTTATAATACCGCAGACGCCGTCAGCTTTGCAGACCTGTTCTGCCATCTACCACAAATGCCACCCACACGTTTGAATTCAAATTATATTTCACAGCTGCTGCAAATGAGCGTCTTCAAAACATATGTTTTTGTTAGCCGTGCTTAGTCGGCTTTCAGTTATCACAGCTCATTGTCATGAAAAATGAACATGGTCGTTAGGGTGTCTTTTGTTTTTTGAAAATTTTCTGCTGTGAAGTTTGTCTCAATTGCATCCGATGGCAGGCGATGAATGCAAAGCGAAAAAAATAGAATTTCTATGATAGATGACATTGTACTATTGCGTTAGCATTCTTTTTTAGCATGACAATATCTGCTATAAACAGACTTGGGACTCAGGGACAGCTTCACATCTGTGTAACACATCGGCGGAATGATTACGAATGAGATTTAGCCCACCACAAAGTGCGTATAGTTAGAGCGGCAATCAATCTATGAATATAGAAAACTTTGTAATGCCATCGTATCTACGAAACTGGACATTTTGCTATCCTGATATTTTTGATCGTATATAAAATAATGGGTGATATTTCATGCATCGAAAATATTCGATATCTTGTCTCTCATTAGTGTAACAGAGTGAACAAAAGACCTGGGACATTCTCTAATAAGTGAAGACTTCCGCTCCAACAGCGTTGATACAAAAATTCTTGCAGAGATTTAACATCAGAAGAAGAGAGAAGGGCATATATTAGCTTAACTTATCAATCGCGGCGCCGAAAATGTAACGGAACAACAAATTTCAGAGGTGAAGCCTCATTGGACGGAAAAAAATCCAAAATAACAGCAGAAGCATATTAACCCGTTATTGAAAATATTCAGGAAGATCTCACCCTTCAACAAAACCTATTTGCTAGAAACCTTGACAAGAGCAGGTAAACTGTTCACAAAATTCTTCTTACAGATAATGAAGGTGACAAGTTCTTCAAGTGCCAAGAGCTTGGTGAAACTGATTAAAATGAACGTTGGTCTGTATGTTCATGGGTATCAGATTCAGACAACCTTCGTCAATATGAAGAATGTGTGATGAAGCTGCCTAACTTCTAACCAAATAAGAAGTCAGGCGAGCTGTCGCGAACTTCCACCGTAGATCAAGACTTTGTGCCATCAATTTGATAGCTTTTTTCGAAGCCGAATTGTAGTGCAGAGTATTTTTTTCATAATAAATCACCAAGTACACTATGTTTTAATATTCAACTGTGATGGAGAGTGACGAATGTAATTTTATGTGGTTTATCTCATGTGCGTTTAAAAATGTCTGCACAAACCGGCTCTTGTTTATTTGCAAGATCGCACAAAATGAAATATTCAAGACTTTTTTCACAACTTCATGTATATGTGAATATTGAATGATTGAATGACATACAAAGGGGGAAAAGGCACCAAACATCTGTTTAGGTTTAATTATGACATCCATACAAGGTGTTGTGGCTGTTTATGTACGATTACGCTAGGCTTTTTAGGAATACCAGACCAGTTGTTAACAACAACGGGTCGCTAATTTGTTTTATGTATGTCGACCTGGAAAATGTTTGGAAAGCAGCGAATTTTGGCCGAAAGTGGCGTTCAAAACAACACAAGTGCGACTACTGCATGGAGGACTATTAGCAATGGTGAGATGAAAAGTGTTCGGAAAACAGCGACTTCGTCCAAAACAGACACTGAAACAACACAAATGAGCGGATGTTAGAAAGACTACGAGCAGGTTATTTCCACCGAGTGTCGCCATAAGATTTGTGGTCATATTAAAGTTACGGATGCCTTATGAAACGTACGCCTTACAGTAATCAGAGGTCAGATAAAAATGCAGATGGGGATGTTCAGTCCAAACATGCAATCACCTTGTGTGAAAAAAAATTAATTCAAAACTTATAGTTCAATCACATGGACACAATGCTATGAAGATTTGATCACCGATTGAATGTGTGTAGACAGTTAATCGAAACCAGCCTATCGAGAATATTGATTAAAAGTAATCGTTTGTCCTTTTTTTTCGAAAAGTTCATCCAACAAAGACTGACAAGTTTTCTCGTGACTTCTTTGCCGAATCAATGAACAGACAATAGGGAGAGTTCATTCCTATTATATTAGTATATTTGTCTCCCGACTTCCATGCTGAATCATTAAACAGGCATAATTGAGAAGACATTTGCCGTGCATTCGAATGTATTTGTACATAGCAGAATCGATCGCAGTATTACAACGATTGATAACAACATGACAGTGTAGGAATAAAACTGCAGTTCCATGATAACCGAGAGGTCTGTAGTTTGAATGTCCTCTTCCACCTTCCACTATATATTGTTTTCATTTCGCGATTAGAAATGCCAGTGTTGGTCTAGGATTTGAATTGTTTGCTGTTCATGAGATCGATTTGTAGTCACCATAAAGCGTCTTACTCAATCGCATTACGCCGATAACTTGAATATACATAGTCACTGATGGAACGGTGTGAGGGATGCAAGAAAGTCATTAATGGAGCGGTGTGGGAGTGCAAAGAGGTTATTGAGTAAGGGGTGCTAGGAAGTCATTGATGGAGCGGTGTGGGAGCTCAAGGAAGTCATTGAGGGAGGAGCGCTAGGAAGTCATTGATGGAGCGATGTGAGGGGTGCAACCAGGTCATTGATGGAGAGCTAGTCGGAAGTCATTGATGGAGCGGTGTGACGGAGTCATCGATTGAGGGGTGCTAGGAAGACATTGATGAAGCGATGTGAGGGGTGCAAGGAAGTCATTGATGTAGGGGCGCTATGAAGTCATTGATGGAGCGGTGTGACGGAGTCATCGATTGAGGGGTGCTAGGAAGACATTGATGAAGCGATGTGAGGGGTGCAAGGAAGTCATTGATGTAGGGGCGCTATGAAGTCATTGATGGAGCGGTGTGACGGAGTCATCGATTGAGGGGTGCTAGGAAGACATTGATGAAGCGATGTGAGGGGTGCAAGGAAGTCATTGATGTAGGGGCGCTATGAAGTCATTGATGGAGCGGTGTGACGGAGTCATCGATTGAGGGGTGCTAGGAAGACATTGATGAAGCGATGTGAGGGGTGCAAGGAAGTCATTGATGTAGGGGCGCTATGAAGTCATTGATGGAGCGGTGTGACGGAGTCATCGATTGAGGGATGCTATTAGGACATTGATGAAGCGATGTGAGGGGTGCAAGGAAGTCATTGATGTAGGGGCGCTATGAAGTCATTGATGGAGCGGTGTGAGGGGTGCAAGGAAGTTATTGATGGAGGGGGGCTAGGAACTCATTGATGGAGCGGTTGGAGGGGCGCTAGGAAGCCATTGATGGAGAGGTGCAAGGAAGTCATTGATGGAAGGGGGCAAGAAAGTCATTGATGGAGCGGTGTGAAGGGTGCAAGGAAGTCATTGATGGAGCGGTGTGACGTGTTTGAGGGAAGTCTATGTACAGCAATATCCGCTCGCACTTAATTCCCTGATAGCCTCGTGTTAACGGACGATTACACCAGGCCATCATATATT